>APFE030209324.1:0-16628 GCA_000404065.3 Pinus taeda
CCTTGAGTTTTCATAAGAGGAGCCATATTCTCTTGCTATTTGGGTGAGTCTTCAATAAAAATAGGAACCTTGGTGGGAATTTGAGGTTTTCCCTACCTAATTATTGTAATTTTTCTTGTCCTAAAGTACAATGGAGTTTGTCTTTGTATTTTCCCTTTTTGTTTGATAGGGGTACTAAGGGCAGTGAGGGCAACTGCTGCCTCTTTCTCAGTGGGTTCTAGAGAAAACCTAGGTGATTCATCCTTGTCTTCTGCCTCCTCTTTTCCATTCCCCCTCTCATCTTTGTCTTTCTCCTCTTCTTCTCCCTCTAGTTCCTCACTCTGTTCATTAGTTTCCTCCTTTGCATCTTCTTTTGTCTCTTCATCACTTTCCTTCTCTTTTTCTTCCTCTTCTTCCTCATCTATATCCTCTTCATCCCTGTCTATTTCTTCTTCCTCCTTTTCAATTTCTTCTTCATCCCTTTCACTGGCAATGGGGCTCTTGTCATATTCAAGGGCTTTTATATGATCCTCTTCTGCATGTATCTGAAAGTTTTCCATGTGATAGGGATTCTGAGGGTTTGGAGGGAATCCTCTATGGTAAGTCTAAGTAACCCATGATGGGCTAGTTGTTGATGGTTTCCTTCCTGCACCTTAATGTTCATACATATCACTGATTGAAGAAGGAAGTAGGGTATGCTAAGTCTATTTTGAGGAGGTGTGTCTACTCTAAACCTAAATTCTTGGAGAAGCCTAAAATGGTATCCATATACCACACTGTACCTACCTTCACATGAGATATACTTTATAAGGTGGTAGCTAATTTTGTTCCAATGATAGGGTAGCCCTTGTCTTCTCACTCAACTTTTGTATCCCATGGCCTCCTCTCCTTCAAAAAAGAATTTCTTTTTTGCAGTTTGGCTATTTACCTTATCCTCCTTTCTCCAAGGAACTCCTAAGGGAAGTGTGGTAATTCTGCCTATGATTTTAGAGGTGAGATCTATGGAGAGGCATTTTACCACAACAGTGGCATGGGTCCTAGTTAGTGTATTGTGGGAGAGAGCAAAATCTTTGGCTACTTCATCATCATACCCCCTCAATTTCTCAAAGAAACCCATCCAATTGTGCCTTGTGAATATCTCTAGCATAGGAGGGTGCTGATGAATCCTCACTGTGTTGATGGGTTCCCTCTTATTAAATCCCCTTGTCATTTTCTCTGATGGATGGAGGGGTGTATATGTTTGATACAAAATTTAATGAATGGGGAAATTTAAATGAAAATCCTCTATATGCAATTCCCTTATGCTGTAATCATTTCCAACAAACTAGGAGTTTTTTTTTTCCAGTTGGAAAAATGTGGGGAAATACAAAGCCTACCTCCTTATCATGGCTTGATGAAGCCAACCTCTATTTTTCCCTTTTATACTTGCTCACTTCCAATCCTTTAGGTGTTGGACTGTATCCTATAGGTGGTCCTGCGCAGGAAAAAAACGAATTCTACCTTTCCTGTAGACTGCTTGAGGGTCGAGAGTGACTATTCTAGTGTGTAGACTCAAGAATGTGAATGCTTCTATGCATGGGGATCAACATTTATTTCCTCATATGGGTGATTTTAGTGGGGTGTTGTGCTAGCAGCCAAGGTATGAGTATCCATTTTTGGACCGTTGGTCCCACTACCACATCATCATTCTCCTCACTTCGTAGTCAACTCCCACTTGGGGAATCTGTAGCTTAACTACTTTCAACCTCATCTCTTATTTTCCTTGACTTGACTACTACCAGGTGTGTAAGGACTAACTATCTTCTCCTCGTTGATTGAGAGAAGGTGGCCAAGTTAACTGGACACCTTCTGCTTGTAAAACAACTCTTTCACAAATTTTACATGTTTGATCATATTATGCTAATGAGAGAGTGGAAGCGAGATACTTACTTGTGGTAATGGTGCCTTGATGTTTTTTGTTGAAGAATGAAGTATTTGTTGTGTGTTTGTTGGATGTGCTTTTCTCCTTATTTTTTTATTGTCCTCTGGTGATTTTATTTGATGTGCATGTACTTGGATGTTGATGTCGATGATCCTTATGCTGCTACTAGGCTCTGGAGGAGCTTCTTCTACCTCTGGATCACCATGCTTGAAGTTAACTGCAACCTGTGATTTTTTTTTTGTGGGATAGGCTACTACATGATTTCCTATAGGATGTCATGTAGCTGCTTCTCCCTCAAAAGTTTTAATCATTATCCACTGTTGGAGCCTAAGGATGGTTGGCATGGGTAGAGAAGGGGTCTAGGGATTTGTGAATGAGTAAAAATCCTTCAGGTTTTGTCCCCTTGTTCTCTGTCTTCATCCTCTTTTCTCTATTTTCTCTTTGAAAACTGCAAAAAAAATAAATTGAAACTGACTTTTTTGATGAATGCAGGGGTGATCATGGTGGAGAGATGTATGGTGATGAGATGGTGAAGTAGATTTATTTTTTGTTTTTTGACATGGGAAAGTCATTCCCTTACTCTAGGGTTACTTCCTTTAGGATTCCCAATCCACTGTAATTCCTACAGGATCATCCTGTAGGTTTTTAAGGAATCTTGTAGGTTTACAAAGAATCCTATAGAAAAGACAAAACCTTGCAAACTAAGGTAAATGAATGGAAAAAATGGAGGTCATGATGGAATGATGAATAATAGTTAATGGAGAAATAAAAAAATGAGTTGGACAGGTCCCTTTTGATTCTCTCTTGTTGCTCTGATCCTCCTCCTGTTGACCTGCAAAAAATATTTTCAAAGTTTTTTTTTCTTGAAAGCAACTAGTCTATCTCCAAGAGGTTTTCATCCTAGCTGCTTTCCCTAGGTGCCTCAAAAGAGGTTTTCACCCAAGGATTTTTTCATTTCTCTTTTTTTTTGACACCATTGGGTTGCCTCAAGAGGTTTTCAACCCAACAGTGGGACTCAGGTGCCTCATGGGGGTTCTCACCTGAGTCTCCTTATTTTTCTCTTTTTTCTTTTTTCTTTCTTCTTTTTTCTTTTTTCTTTTTTATCTCTGAATGACTTTATGAGGTAGGAGTTGAGGCTTGCTCAATCACCATCACTATTCTACTGATACCATCAATGAACTCTTTCTTTGACAATGGCTTCTTATAAACCTTCAATCTGTGCCCATTAACAAGTAAAGGAATAGCCTCTGCATCTATGGTTATAATCTGTACTGAACCATTATCATGACATTTCTCTATGACATAAGGCCCTAACCATCTAGTCCTTAACTTTCCCTTAAATTCTTTATATCTGGAATCATATAACAAATCCAAATCACTTTCTTGAAATTTCTTGTCCTCGATGTTCTTTTCATGCCAGATATTCCTCTGAATTTGAGTCACCTTTGTGTGTAGGAGGGCCTACATTATGAACTCATCTAACCCATTCAGCTGGAGCATTCTCTCTTTTTGTTTACTGCTGAGATCTAGATCCAGTCGGGCTTCCATCCTTAATGAATTGTACTCAAATTCAATGGATAATAGGGCCTCCTTCCCATAGATCAACTCATAGGGTGTGAATCTAGTGGTGGTCTTCTAGGTGGTATTGTAGGCCCAAGTGGCCTCAAATAATCTATCTGCCCAATTTTTTTTGTTGCTGCTAGCCACTTTGGTCAGAATGCCTTCCAACGCTCTTTTGGTCACCTCCACTTGCCCATTAGCTTGTGGGTGTTAGGGAGTGGATGTTCTATGCTTGATATTGTGCTAGCTTAACAAGTCTTCAATCATGTTGGATGTAAACTGGCTGCCTTGATCAGTGACCAGTTCTCTAGGGTACCCAAACTTGTAAAATACATCTTCCCTTAAGAACTCAACCATCTACTCCTCTGGTGTTGCCTTGATTGCCTTGGTTTTAGCCCACTTGGTCAAATAGTCAGTGCACACAATGATGTACTGATTTCTTGGAAGGAGGGTTAATACGTCCAATGAAATCCATGCCCCACTTGTCAAATGGCTCAAGAGTCACTTGAGGTTGCAGAGGCATTTCATCCTTTGGAGTAGGCTTTCCCATCCTTTGGCACCGATTACACTGATTAGTATACCTTCTGACATCCTAATGAAGAGTGGGCCAATAATAACCTGCTTGTAACACCTTGAATGCTATCCTCTTAGTTGCAAAGTGACCTCCACAAGGACCACCATGACAGGACAGAAGGATGTCAAAGACTTCCTCCTCCCTGACACATCTTCTAAGAATTTTTTTCGGGCCTAGTTTGAATAGGTTTCCCCCAATCCAAGTGAATGGGGTGCTCTTCCTCACAATCTTGCTTTTCTCTTTGGAGGACAAATTCGGTGGGAACTGTGTAGACACAAAATAGTTTGCTATGTCACAAAACCATGGAGAGATAACTGAAATGGCAAATAAGTGTTCATCTAGCAACTGATCATCAACCATTCCTTCCTCCCCTGCAGGAAAAGTTTATCTGGACAAAAAATTTGCAACAACATTTTCCTTTCTAGGCTTATCAACAATAGTTAGATCAAACTACTGTAATAAAAGTAACCATCTAATTATCTGGGCATTCACATAAGGTTTATTCATTAAATATTTAATTGCAACATGGTCAGGATGTGCAAACGTTTGATAACTTGTAATGTAATGTATAAATTTGTTCAATGAATGCACAACAACTAGGAGCTCCTTTTCGGTCATTGTGTAGTTTAGTTCAGCCTTTGACAAATTCTTACTCATAAAGTAAATGTTATAAGGCAATTTGTCATCTATCTAACCTAGAGCTACTACTATGGCTTTGTGTGAGGCATCAACGTGTATATGAAAAGGAAGGGCCCAACTTGGGCCTCAAAGAATAGGTGCACTGGTCAACCTGTCCTTCAGGATGTCCATGACCTCTTGACAGCTTTTTGACCATACAAACTCAGAGTCTTTGAGCAACAACGCAAATAAAGGAGAATATATTTTGCTGAATTCTTTTATAAACCTCTGATAGTATCCAGCTAAACCTATAGAACTTCCGACATCTCTCTGCTTTTGAGGAGGTGGGACCCTTTGGATGATGGCTATTTTGTTTGGATCCAACTGCAGTCCTTTTTGGGATATTAAATGACCTAGGATAGTCCCTGCAGTCATCAAGAACTCACTTTTTTTGGGACTAAGGGACAGTTTCATTTCAATGTGTTTTTTCAGAACCTTACCTAATTTGGATTGAGCCTCCTGGAAATCACACCCATAGGGTGTAAAATCTTCCATATAAATCTCTACTGCATCATAGAATAGCTTGACAAAGATACTCAAGACCGCTCTCTAGAAAGTGGCAGGGGAATTACATAGGCCAAAAGGAAGGACCCTATTGGTGAAAGTACCCTAAGGACAAGTGAAGGTGGTTTTATCCTAGTCTTCCTGGCTGATCTGGATTTGATTGTACTCATTGAACCCATCTAGGAAACATATAATTTTTTTCCCTGTCAGACCATCTAGCACTTGGTCAATGAAACGTAGAGGGAAATGGTTCTTGTTTGTGGCTTTGGTTAACTCTCTGTAATCAACAAAAATCCTCCACTTCCCATTTTTCTTTGGAACCAACACCAAAGGAGAGACCCACTGACTATCTGAGATAGGGTAAACGAATATTCCATCTAGTAGATTTTGCAATTCTTATTTGACTATATCCTTGAGAGCTGGATTCATTCTCCTTTGGGGTTGTCAGACTGGTTTGAAACATTCTTTGATATAAATGTGGTGAGTACACACCGAGGGGTGCACTCTATTCATATCTTTGTAACTCCAAGCAAAGGCATTCAAATGTTACTTTAGCATGTTGCACAACTTTCTTCTTGGTGCACAGAAAGAGATGGGTTGATCTTCAAAGTTCTCTCATGACCGAATTCTATGGTTTTGACATGGGTAGGGTTTGAATTAGATAAGCATAAATCAATCTGATGGTTGTTCTGGGTTTCTTTTACTACTTCCTCTAAGGAAAATGTACTGGGACCTGGACTTTGGAGTATGTGTTCAATCAGATCATCTTCATCTAGTTGTCCTCCTCCCATGGCTATCTCTACGATATAGAGTTGGGTTGAATAAAATTCATCTTCTTCCTCCTCCTCCAGCCATAAAGGTAAGTCATTTTCCAGAGATGGTCGGGAAAGAGGGTATAAGACTAACTTCTTGGACATATGTCTAGCCCTGCAGCTAATGTAGGTATCAGAAGTGGATAACCAGGGCCTCCCAAGGATGAGAGGGTAACTAGTAAGCTTGGCCTTAGGCTGGAGAACTAGGAAATATGTAGGGTAATCCCAAGAGTTAATGGAGACCATCACATACTCCACAATCCCCTTAGGGGTCACTGTGGAACGGGCTGCAAGTTGGAAGACTGTTGTGGTCTTCCTCAATAAACCCTGGAGATTGAGCTTGAGCATGGTGTTCTTATTCATCACATTGAGGGTATCCCCAAGATCAATCAAAGTGTGTGGGACAATGGTGCCATTGATGTGCACATCTACTACAGGGCTTCTAGGGTCCAAATACTTTGGACAAAGTACCTGCCCCAACATTAAGTCAGACAACTGTCTAATGAAATTAATGGTCGGGGCATCTGTTTTTCACCTCCCTGGATGTTTGAAGCACTTCTCCTTGATAAAATTTTTGTAAATAGGTACATCCTTTATAGCTTGGAGAAGTGGAATTTTGACACATAGATTTTTCAATTCTCCCAGAAGTTCAGTCTCTTCTGGGGTAGGTTGGAGTGGTTGCGTTAATCTCTAAGGAAAGGGTGTTGGATTTACTTTAGGCATGCTTTCCTCTCTTTCTTCCTCACTCTCCCTAGGTGGAGGTAGAGGTTGGTTTTCCAGGAGTACTCTCCTAGATCTTAGGTTGATTTCCTGAATCTCCATAGCATAAGAAGGATAGGATGCCTCTCCACTGTATACTTGTTGTGCCTATCTGTTGTTTGGGTTCAGATTTGATTGGGCAGGCATGTGGGGTTGTTTAGGTGGAGAAGGGTGTAAAAGATATGGTTGAGTAGGTGGTGAAGGCAATAAAGCTGGAGCATTATTTTATGGGGACTCCACCCCTAGGGCGATGCATTCCAATGAGGTTGTGGTAGAGCATATGGCTGAAATGATTGGCTGGTTGGATGGGAATGGTAATGAGGTGCAAAGGACCAAGGAGTAGGTGTAGACTAGGAATGATGATAAGGGGGGCCCCAAGAGGGAATGGATGTGATCTAGTTGCAGTTGAATATGCATGGGATGACCCTTACATGCCCTACTGGTATGGTCAAGGCCCATGAGGTCTCCTTTGATTTATGTAGCAGAGATGTTCAGTCACCCATTTAGCTCCCTGGTATATAGCTTTTAGTCCAGGTAGAGAAGGGAACTTGTCTATGGAGTGGTTTTCTTCACACATTGAGAAGACTTCAATCATGTTTAATGGACATTCATTCCTAGGGTGCCTCCTTGTGCATCTAGGGTAGAAAATGGTTAAGGCTCTCTCTGCTTCCTCATGTTTTCTCTTAATGTGGATAGTGTCCATATGTAGGGCAAGGGTTTGTAGCATCTAACTCTTGAAATCTTCCAACATGTTTCTAATTTCACCCTTGATGGATGTATTGGAAGAGGATGGAATGACCATATGTTGACTACCCTACCCTTTTTCCTAGCGGCCGTAGAATGGTTTCTAAAAGCAGTCTTGATATCTTCATAGGGTAGCTGGTAGATGTCCCCTCCTGCCAACAAGTTTAGGGTATCCAAAATATGTTCCCTTACCTCTCTAGGCAGGACTAGCTTCAGCGGCTCAAGGTCAAGTGTGCACCTGGCCCTTTTGTATCTATCTAGAATCTTTCTTCATAATCCTCTAGGGATTTATAATGCCCTAAGGTCATCCTAAAAAAATTCGTCTTTAGTGTCTTTAGACCTACAATAGTCTTGATACTTATTATTGAAGGCTTGCTACATTTGAGCCCAAGTTGTGATGGTATCCCCAGGTAAACCCATGAACCAACGCAAATGTGAAACCTTGAGAGTGGATGGGAATAGTTTCAACTTCTGCTCATCATTGGTGTAATCATAGGTTCTACATATAACAACAAACTGAAATAAGAAAGTGTCTGGATTTTCTGAGGTCAAACCATGGAAATTAGGAAGAGTAGAGGGGCCTATATTCTTCATCTTTGTATCCCCATTAGTTTCTCTAATGGAAAAGGCACCCTCAACTCTTTCTCTATTTCCTCTATCATTTCTATTTTTAGCCATTGGGTCAGTTGGAATGGGTTCTTCTTCTTCTTCTTCTCCCCCTATAAGTTCTTCAAATATCTTTGGTTGTTCACCTAAGGGTTCCTCCAATTCACATCCACCAAAGAAAAGGGAAGGTTGGTTGTTTGATGCGGTGGGGGCATTTGGAAAAAGTTTCCCTATGTTATTCCTATTCCTACGAGGCATGAAAGAAGTGTTTTTGTTTTGCTTTGTGTTTTTTTTTAAGATTTGAAAATAATTGGAGAATTGAAATTACAGACTAAATGAAAATTAACTGCTTGAATGAAATGTTACTTGTAGAATGGAAAGGAAAGAAAATAATGCAGAATGGAAAAGAAAACCATCTAAATTACTTTTGCAGAAATGAAGCTAATAGCAGAATATCAAAGACAAGAAATGGAAGAAAGAAGGTAGTAATCACATATTACTCAAACACCTCCTCGGAAACGGTGCCAAAAAGTAATGAGCATCTGTATTCCAGCAAGAATTCTGAAACTCCTGGGGCTACCAAATTTACTTTATGAACCCAGGGTTCGTACAAACTTGGAGGTGACAGTGTTGTATACACAAGTAAATGTGATGGGTCTGCTCTTTGTGACTGCTAAGCTGGTGATAGACCACTAGGGTTTTCCAAACCAGACTTCTATGTATTTAGAAGAATCTTGATTACCAATGAGGGAAAGGGAAATCTACTCTAAAAGAAAGCTCGTCTACTGCAGTAAGGAAAAAGATTGAAATCAAATGCTAAAACACACCTTTTGCTAACTAACTGCTAAGAGGCTTTGCTTTAAAAGAATGTTAAGTTAACATGTATGCAATCCTACTATCCTAAGCATGTAGATTAAAACCATCAAACCTTCTACTACTATGCATGTAAATGAATAAAATAAATATGTTTTTCTTTTTGTCTCCTTCTTATGTGAGAGTGTGAAAGCTAATCTCTTTTGGTGATGTGGCAGGTGGCCTAGGGATGATGGTGAATGATCTGAAGGCTTGGGAGACAAATAGGGACCCTTTTCTAGCTTCCTAGAGGCTTTTTCCTCAATTCTTCCTCAAAATAGGCCACTATAGGTCAACCTATAGGATATCCTAATGCGTTCTACAGGATGTCTTGAAAACCTACAGGATCCCCTGTATTTCTATAGGATACAACCGAGAGAAAAGGGATGGGTGTTGAAGGTGATGAAAGGCTTAGGGAAGGTGGTTGGTGGATGTAATGAGGCAAGGGAGTGCCTAGGACCACTTCATAACTCAAAACCAAAGTTGAGAGATGGCTCGATTTGCTCAACAAGCTTGGAGAAGTTTCCTTGTGAAATGATGAAATTGTTGAGGGTTTTAGTGAAAGAAAGGAATGATCATGGATGGATGAAGTTGTGATGAGGGTGCTGACTACGAAATCTCTTTGTTCTTCTGAAACACATGCACTGCATCATACATGGACATTTACCCAAAATTATGCAAACAAGAACAATTTCAATTATCTAAGGAAAATAGAATTTCATGAGCTAGTTGCCTACTTCATGCATGAGGAAAGCTTGCAGAAAAAGATGGAACATTGATGAGAAATAATGTGAGACTGAAGGTAAAAGAAATGATAACTAAATCCTACTCTTTCAAACTGATCAATTGATGTCCTAAGTACAAAAAATCCTAAATTCCATGAGAAAGTAGAATTATGTCTTTTTGGGGCTGCATAGGAGTTCTTTTCTCAAACCATGATCCCTGAAAGAAGGAGTGAGGAAAAACCCACCTACTGAAATATTTTTTATGTTACTTTATCTCTTTTAAGCTACTGCTAAAGTAAAGCACAAATGGAAGTAAACTAATTATAAAACTGATCAAATCTACACTATTTGCAATGAAATAATTCTAAAGACAATTCAACCATTAATCTATGAAATCAATCTAAGCATACAAATATAAGAAGTGGAGCCTTTGCTGCTAGGGTTGGGCCCTAACCCAAGAGCATCATCCCTCTAAGTTAACTCAGTGCTAGATCAAGGAATTGCTCATTGTCATTTTCAAAATAGAAAATTACATAACAATGTCTTCCACAAGTCTTGAACTCGAAAATGACTAGTGTTTTTACAGAAAAAATTCAAATCCTAATGAGGCTCTTGGCCTCTTTATTTATACAACTGAAGTCTCCAATGAATTCCTTAAATCTAGGGAGGCTCGTCTCCCAAACTTGAGATAAACTAGCACTTTAACTGTGACTTGCTCGGCTGCCTTTTGATCTCCATGACTTGGATTCTTGTACTCTGAGCTAGTGTGATTGATGGAGGAATATTTGAATGAGAGAGGAGTCAATGAGAAGGATCTTCCTCCTAAAATCTCTCCTCCTTGTCTCATTCAAGATTCAACCCTTAATTAGCCAAAATTCCATGATTTTCTCTCACAAACCTGCAATCAATGCACATTAGTCCACTAGGCATAATATCTCACTTTGAATCATCTCATTAAACAAAATACAGTGAAAATATCTAATAAATTGTGAGAAGAGTTGATTTGACTAAGCTAGGAGGTGGATTAGGGTCCATATAGTTACCCAATGACGAGTCTCATCAATTTAGATGCAAGAAATCATTTCCAAAAGGCTGGAAATGCGTCAATCATTTCTTGAAATTTCTTGGGAGCTTCCAATGTTTTTGCATTATTTTTTTAGAAGTTGTATTTGAGAAAATAGAAAGAAGGAAATAAAGGGTTTTCTAATCCTTCCCTAGCTCACTAAATCAAAAGAAATATCTCTAAAACATGGAAGCTCAAGTAAAAAATATATATATATTTTATGGTAGCTGAAGGGAAATAAATTAAATGAAAAGATCTGCTATTCACCTTTTTCAAAATTGTTTCCTGGCATTACCATTGTTTCCTGTAGTTTCCTAAAAAATCTATCTTAAGTATTCTTGTTTACGGAAACTCATTTCCTGCCCTTTGTTCTTTTCCATCTCAAATACTTGGGGACAGATAGAAAAGAAGGTATCTTTTATCCTCATTTTCATATATATTTAGTACAGGTTGAAGTTTCTGTGATGATACTTATAGATTCCAATCTCCATGGCTATTTGAAATTCTGTCAGAAATTATGATATGGGAACTGTTGTTGCGGGCCTTATATTTTATACGAGGGAAGAATGTGTTGGTCCTAATGGAATTTTCCTTAGATGGATAGTATGAAAATGAAGATGCAACTGAATTAGTTGGATTGACATCAAGCTGCTTGCAATATGAACCTCGACTAAATCCTAGTAATGAATTGATTCGGGAAACTCCTCACAAGACTAAGTAGTATAACATGAAAATGGTGATGCCAAATACCTAGTAGCAAGAGTAGGTATTATTCTCTTCCACCTTGAGTTAGGTTTTAGATGTTGATGATGTTTTTCTTCACCATTAGTGGAAAGGAGCCACCAAAAATAAAGGATCATCATGCCTATATTATTTGCAAAGTTATTGGCATATTTGTGTTTCAAGGATTTTTGTTGTTTTATTATTTTTAGTCCAACTTTAATGTAAATCTAGCTATTTTGTTTTCAACCATTCCATTCAAAAGTATTATTTTCAATTGACTGATATTTGTGACTGCTTTGTAAAGTTATTTTATTAAATTTATTTTGAGAGCGGTTTGATATAATTTCATTTGTTGTGATTTTAGTATAGATGTATTTTTATTTTGACTATTTAATAACTCTCACATAATTATTTAAAGGATGCTAGCTTAATGGAAGAGCATCTGCTTTATAAGCAAGAGGTTGGTGGTTTGATTCCACTGTGTCCTAATATGAATTAATCAATAATATTGTAGTTTATTTTTAATTAAATACTTTTGATATTGGTTTATTTCAATGGTGAGATATTTTTCTAGATTCATTATTTTTTATTGTCTCTAAAGACACAAAAGTGATGTTGTATTATCTTTGAATGTTATTTTTTTAGTGTCTCTAGAGAGACAATAGTTAGGATCAAAGACATTGTCTCTTTAAGGACAATATGTCTTTAATCCCAACTATTGTCTCTAGAGAGACAAAAATGAAATTCTTTGGAGAGACAAAAATGCTTGTCTTATATATTGTCTTTATAGAGACAATATTTTAAGGCAATTTAATTTGAGACACCCACTTAACGATAATATTTAAGATAATAGACAAGTTTTCTTTTGTCACAAGTTAAGACAATTTACCCAAAAATTGTTTTAAAACGCCCTTTGTGTTGTAGTGAAGAAAATTAAGAGATTATTTAGTTTATATTAAATGAACTTATATTTTCCATTAATACATAACAATTAAAAAGTCAAACAAAACATTTAATAGAAATAGTTTAATTATTTAATTATTAGACTTGAAATCACTTACAAGTGGTAAAAAATCATTCATGGAAATAATTATTGATACATGTCCGCTTTTCCAAACCATATATCATTCCCACAACAACTAATACCCAAATTATGGTAACTTATATATATATATATATATAATATATAATATATATATATATATATATATATATATCCATCACATTAATAAAGAGATTATTTATTTTATATTAAATTAAGTTAGTTTTATGCATACATATCCCAGTAATAAACAATAGTAAAAAGGAAAAGGAGAGAGTTTAATAGAAATTCTTTTATTATGAAACCTAAAATTTTTTACAAGAATACCATGGGAAAACCATGAGTTTAAGAATACCATGGGTTGTATGTCCCAAAACAGCAAAGTTTATAATTACACAATTTGTTATTTTTTAATTTTAATTTTACTTTTATTTTTAGTTATGTAATTTGATCCAATTAAAATGTTTAATTATATTATATTATTTATTATTTTATTTATTTTTATTTTTATCTAATTTGACATCGTTCAAATGTTTAGATAACATAACATAACATGTATAAATATGTGTGTATTTTGGAATAGAATTTTGTGCAGAAATTAATAGAAATTTACTACTATTGATGTATTGGAATTGAAGGCAAGATATTACAAACTTCTTCTACTATTATGTGGAATGGAAATCACAATTTAGAAACACATGCAATAGAATACAACCATCAAAACCACAATAACACAATGATTTACAGGGAAACTTAACTGGAAAAATCGCTCTGATGCTTTGCATTAATTCAAATGAAAAGAGAAACAATGACAATTTCTTGCTTCAACTTTGAAGCACACCCTATAGTGAAATCTTGGTCTCCGATGCTTTGCATTAATTCAAATGAAAAGAGAAACAAATACAATGTCTTGCTTCAACTCTGAAGCACACCCTGTAGTGCAATCTTGGTCTCCTGCCTCCTAACCTACTATGGCCAACACTTAGCCAATTCAAGCCATAGCAACACTTAGCCAATTCAAGCCTTATCTGACCTCTTATTTCCTTGCACAATCCTAGAGGAATAAATCTCCTAAACAATAGGGAAATTCCCTATTTACTTGTGCAAATCCAAGGGGAATTGATCTCCTGTGCAAAAGCACTGTACACTCACTAATATACACATATAAATTCAAAATTACTTTTCCTCCACCTCAACTAGGCAATTCGAATTACATGCATTACTGTGTCTTATTTTAGCTAATTGACTAGTTAACTAAGAGATAATTGAGTCAACAACAATTCTACTACTCAACTGACCTTTAACTGACTCAACTAATGACTTGAGCTCAATTAACTGAGTTCAACTAACATTATCATAATTAGATTGCTAACTCTTAGAAATCACTACATGCACAACTTTACTTCTAGCCTATAACTCAAATTTATTGGGTAGATTAGTAGACAAGGCCATGGCACACAAGTTAACTACTATACAACTCATCTTGCAGATATGGAAAATCGAATTACTCAATTTGACTAAGACACAAGTCAAAATTGAGCCTTTTTCTTGCTACAATTTCTAATTTTTCAAGTATTTATTTCATAATAGGTTTCCAAAATTTTAATTTAAGTATCCATAATTATGGATGGTAGAGATTTTGATGAATGACAGATTCCAAGGTTCCCTCATTCCAACCCATGGTGGATCCAATCCAGGAGCCTATCGATTATGGGCCCATGCATTCTCTAATTTCAGTAGCAATGACTCACGATCTTTTGTACAATAATGAGATCCCCAAACCATGCTTTGACTGCACCAAAATATCACAACAACATTTCCCTTGACATCAGAGGTCAGGTCAAATTGCATTGGTTGGGGTCAGAGCTTTAAATCCTTTGTGGCGAATCTCGATTAGAGATGGGCCCAACCACCTGACTGAGCCTCACCCCAAGTCAGAGGTCATGTTAGTCGGGGTCTCCATGTGCACTTGTCATATTGAAACTCGCAGGAAGACTACAAGGGTCCCTGAGTTAACTCTGCATTCACACCTATGACCAATGTTGGTGAAATCTTGTTGAGAAGGGACTGCGACCATATGCAAACACAACAACTTTTGTGGCTTCTAAAATAATTAGGAACACGATAAAAGTCACAAACATTTAAATGGGTGCACATGTTATACATTAGAAAAAAGAAAATGATTACATATTTGGCCTCTCATGCTTGAGGCCCTTAGACTCACTCAAATTTTTCCTAGCCCTTTCTGGTTTGATATTACATTGAAGATGGTCGCCCCTGACATAGCTTGTAAAAACCTAACTTCCTAGGGAGGAATGTTGCCACGATAGCCTTCAAGAGGGTTATAAACATTTACAATTACATTAAAAAATCAAAGGAATTTCATGTCCTCCTCAATGGCTTCCATGACGCCCTTCTGGATGTTGCTAGAATCGAATTCGATTGGGGTGAGGTTAATGCTCCTACGTCAAACTCCTGCACTTGAAAATTTCCATGATCTCCTGATCATGTGTGTTTACTGTTGCATCTCGCCCATCTTCACCATTGGGGTATTAAATATCCACATGTATCTTTGAGTGATTTGCAGCTATGCATCCTTCACTGACATGACATTGTTGACTCTCCTCCTTTGGCTAACACTTTTGGCATCTTGGTTTTCCTCCCCTTGAACCTTTCGAGCTTCCCTTTCTCGCTTGGCAGTTTCTCCTTTCCTCACCTCTTGACAAATTATCGTGTTCTCTTGTGCCTCCTTCCCGCACTCCAATACCACTTGATTAATGAGCGATTCCATGGGTTCCTCATTCCAACCCCTAGTGGCTCCAATCTAGGAGCATGTGGTTTATGGGCCCATGCACTCTTTAATTTCAACAACAACAACTCACGATCTTTTTTGCAACAATGAGATCCCCAAACCACACTTCAACTATGCCAAAATATCACAGAAACATTTCCCTTGACGTCAAAAGTTGGGCAAATTGTGTTAGTTGGGGTTGGATATTTCAATCCTTTGTGGCGGATCTTGACTAGAGATGGACTCGATTGCCCAACTGGGCTCTACCCCAAGTAGGAGGTCGGGCTAGTTGGGGTCTCGATGTGCACTTGTCGTGTTGAAGCTCATGGGTCGACTACAAGGGTCCTCATTTTAACTCTGCTTTGGTGAAATCTTGTTGAGACTTCGACCACCTGCAAACATAACAACCCCTATTGGTTCTAAAAGGAACATGGACATGATAAAATGCATGAACATTTAAATAGGTGCACATGTTATATATTAGAAGAAATAAAATGATTACAAATTTGGCCTCTTAGGCCTAAGGCCCTTGACCTAGATCAAAATTTTCCTAGCCCTTTCTCGCCTAATATTACATTTAAGATGGTCGCCCATGATACAACTAAAAGAACCCAACTTCCTAGTGAGCAATATTGCCATGATAGCCTTCGAGATGCTTCTAAACATTTACAATTACATAAAAAATGAAAGGAATTTAATGTCCTACACAATGTCTATCACATTGCCCTTGTGGAAGTTGCTAGGATTGAATTTGGTTGGGGTGGGGGAGATGCTCCTACATTAGATTTAAACTCCACATAATATTTTTAAAAGTAATCATACAGGGTTGAGATTTATATCAAATATAGTTATGCTTTTTTTGTTTTTCAATTTAATTAAAAAGATGTCGTGTCCACAATGATACTTGTGATTCCAAATTGAAATGAATGCAAGCTCAAAAAGAGCCAAAAGGTAAAAGAGTTAGACATGAGATGCTTAAAACAATGTAGTCTAACTATTACAGGTTTATCAAGGAATTTAGACTTCTGTGATCCATAGTATTTGTTTAGAAACTTTTTGGCGAAACCACATGATTGATCATTTTTCGACGCGTTTCGAACCAACTAGTGTGGTTCATCGTTAGGACAAGTTGAAGAAACAGATCCAGTTAGCGTGTTAAATAGTCTAAGCAGAGACTCCAACGGCTAAAAAGACTAACGGCTAATTTTCAACTTACGACTTACGAACCCCAGTCAAACCTCCTTTAACTAAATTAATATAATATTCTTTATAATTATTATTATATTTACGTAGTT
>APFE030209325.1:2185-18231 GCA_000404065.3 Pinus taeda
TTAATACATTTACTAAAACAATTAATTAATTTATTATTTATAAATAAATGACTATCGATTAATTAATTAAATTAAATTAAGCCGACCTCTCCTTATTAAAAATTGTTTTCACATCATTATTTATTACCTTCTAAGCAGCTCTTCTTCTATCATCATTCAAAAGTCCCGATGATGGATCCCAGTTGGGATTTGAAACGTTGGCGTAAAAATGTTCATACTGTGGGTTCTTCGGTAACTGATCCAAAAGATACGAACCACAGATCTCTTAAATCTAGAGTCATATAAATTGTTCTAAAAAAAAGCTCAAAAATGAGCTGAGCATAATGCTGCACAAAAGTGCGAAAATATACTAATAACTGGCCAACCTACTAAGGCTCGAAGCCTTATTATTTGTACAAATGGGGACTTCCAACAGTTCTCCTAAAATTATGGAACTCGGCTTCTTAGAACTGAAGATAACAACAATCCTACTTGATTTGCTCGGCTGCCCCTTGGAATCATCAATGTGGGCCTTTGTACTCTGAGCTCCTGATGGAGGATTCGAGGAAAGGGGTCATTAATGAAGGAGACACCCCTCCTTCAAGTTCTCTTCCCTATTTCCCTTGATTTTTGGCTACCATGTGCTCATAAATTCCTTGTCTTTGTCCAAAATTGTCCAAAAAATCTGCAATAAACACTCATTAGACTACATGGCAAAGTGACTAACCAATTCACTCTATTAGTATATATATATTCAAAAACATGAAAAAACTAATGATAATGGTGGATTAAATAGAAATAATAGGCAGAATGAGCCCATATAGTTACCCATTTCTGGGGCTCATCAAGGTCCTACCAATGCTTGTGATTCAACTTTCCAAATGATTTCATCTATGAAGGTTGGTCTCCCAAGGGTCGTCGATCCCTAGGCTTTGGTGGTCTTTGGAATTGTTTCCTAATCTATTGGTATATATTTTCCCCTAGTCATTCATTCTTATACAACCTGTGTGTATCGTTTAACAGTGGGTCGTAGGAGAAAGCTTTTTTCTTGCTTAGTATGTAGGTTATTACCTCCTATTTTAAATACCCAATTCCCTTTAGAGACAGAAATTAAATATTATCTTTGACAACCTCCCTAGAAACGATGCCAAAATTTTGGTGCACTAAGATGACTATTTAAATCAATATTAATTCCTACATTACAATATCAACCTAGGATTCATGTGTTTATTTCAAGGATGTCACCACTATTTGTGGAATAGAAGGCAAAGGTTGTTACATAACTAAATGAGTCTAATATTTCATCAAGTCGTTGCAAGAAAATATTAAAAATTTGTTAATTCTCAAAGTTCAATCAAAGACAATTTAAACCACAAATCAAAATCCAATCCTAACTGTTGTGAAATGGAAATGAATTTCAAGAATATGTGATAAAAAACCATATCTAATGGGATATTGTTTGATCTGGTAAATGGGAAGAATCACTAAATGATCCAGGTGGATATTGGTGGCCATCCACTAATTCCACTTGGATCCCCACCAGTGTTTCTTTCAGATTTTCAGTTTCCTTAATTATAGCATAGTTTACTATTTTTAGCATTTTTTTGGGTCCTAAACTTCCAGAGCTGTTTTGAGGCCCTAAACGATGTTTTTTGGGAAATATACTACTAGCAATTTTCCATGTAAAATCATATTTTTCATCGTATTCCTCGGAGAGATCTTTCCAACGGGCTATCATGCGCGTCAAACAGAGATAATATGACCAATTGGCGACCACGAGAAGTTGGTTGTCCAACTCACCCCAACGGGGCCCACAAACTCTTGGTGTACATCTCCTCAGGTTAGGGTTTTGCTTGTTTAGGGTTTTCTCTTATTGTTCAATAATAAAAAGGCCCTTGAGCCTCATTGTAAGATAGTTCAGAGGCATGTAGCCACGACATCTCTTCTGAGGGATAAGCTACCATCCCCCTAGCTGGTCTATTTCCATTACTATTTGTAAACATATTTCAGTATTTTACATTCATGAAATGAAGTATTATTTCTGCTGCATATCTATGTTTATGGTTATCTCTGTAATTTGTTGCATTCCTATTTAAGTCCGGATCACTACAGTAATAAACAATGAGTAACTACTTTAATCTTGAACATGAATTGGAAAGAGCATAAATCAATCGTAACACATCATATTCAACACAATTCATTAAAGTAACAACATTAAATATTTATTTCAAATGCAAGTATAAAGAATAATTTGATCTATAAAAGAGAAATAATAAAGAAGTGAAGGAAATAAGGAAATAGTTATAACACAAAGGAGCAGTGAATCTTTTAGTGACTAGGAGCAAAGCCTCGAGAATTTATAGTTGATAAATCTCAGAACATGATTAAGAAAAGATATTTGTATTGATTATTAATTGAAATAATAAAGGTACATAATTACTGTAATGTTAAGATTTGCTCTTGCTCGATACAAAGATACAAGAATGAGTAATAGTCAAAATCCCCCAATCCTTTTCACCCATCGGTATCATATAGCCTAATGGAAAACTAATGGATAAAACTAAATCCTGAGGATCAAGAGATCCTTACGAATTCACGGCTAAATGATTAGATTTCCTATTTCTGAATTAGCATTCTCATTCATATATTTTCCTAGCTCGTGCAACCAAGGAATGGTCATTTGCAGATTTGGCGCTGTCGTTTTATCAACTGAACATCAATTTTCCAATCCCGATTTCCTGTGCATAAAAGCAAGAAAAATTTAGTCTTTTCATGCTAAACACATGCAATTTGTTGATTATTGAACTTACCTAACTTTCATAATCTTTTCTTCCAAATCCTTTCCAAGAATGAAGACAAATATATAAAAGAAAGTGATTTATTAAGTAATGTAGGGGTACAAACATACCTTTTTTGTGACCCAACACAAGGATAAGATGAAATCCTTTCCAAATATATCTTGTGTAAAAGATATTGTTAAAATTATTAATCGTTTTCAACTTTATCCACACCAAGACATAGGTCAATATCCTCATGCTCATCAAAATATAATTATGAAAGGATTTTTTCCACACACTTCAACACATGGCACCATCCTATGACCCATTATCTCCATGTAAGCACCATATCATTGACTAAAAATAGGTTTACTAAAAATATTAGTGACCCCTTCTAAGAAAATGAAGTCTCAAAATGTCGAATTGAGCCTCCTAAAATATAGTAACCTCAAAATGCCAAAATACCTCTGAGGGAAACACTTACTATAAAATAAATGTCTAAAAATAAATGTTGCTAAAATAGAACATCTTGGCATGTCATCCATCACCAAAATATATACCTCCAAGGAACCTTAATATGGGCTCTACGTTTCCATGGAAGCTCTGTATGGCCTCCGGATTTTCCATGAAAGCAAGTCTCCAACTGCAAAATATTGCAGTACCACAAAACACCTCACCTATCAAGCATTCTTCTCTCAGGACTATCATGTCTTTGGCATCACTTTTTGGTTAGAAATTATATCAGATGGATGTAAGTACATTCTTCCTTAATGGTGTGAGAAGTATGCATTAATCAATTGAGAGGATTTGAGGCGCATGGATAAGACACCCATGCATGCATGTTAAATAAAACCTAGTTTAGGAAGAAGCAAGCAATTTGTGGTTTCTATTAAAAGATTTATGCCTACATGTTACATTTGGGCTTGAAAACTTCTTCAAATCCCATTATTTATTATTTAATTGATAGATCTGATCTACTTATTTTGGTCCAAAGAAGCTCATAGCAGGATGCAAGGAAAATTTGGCAAAGCCTAAGTAACTATGTAGTTGATATTCTAAAAAGGTTATAGATGATGCACTATAAAACATTAGCTACTCCTATGATACCTTATATGATGTTGAATCCTAATTTGGATCCAGATTTGGTAAATCCTTCAATGCATAAACAATGGATTGGAACTTTCATGTATATGGTTAATACCAGGGCTAATATATATTTCTCAGTAAGCACTTTGAGCGAAGATATGGTCAAGTCATGGAAGAGTCACTAGGTATCAAGAAAAAATGTGCTATGCTACTTGAAGGGCATAATACATTATGGTAAATTGACCCCATATGGGGTTGTTGATTCCAAATGGGAAATGGATTCTACTGACATGAAAAGTTATTCAAGTTGTTTCTCTAGTTTGGATTCATGAGTGATATCTTGGTTTATATTTTAGAAAGAAGCAGGCATTAGTCACATCGAGTTCATATAAGGCAAAATGCATGGAAACAAATACTACTACTTATGAAGAAATATTGCTTTAAGAGTTGACAATATAGCTGACAGATGAGATGTTGAAGCCTACTATGGTCTGTCAAACAATTATTGTCATATCATAATCTTAAAATATAGAATTCCATGACTACTCCAAGACTATTGATATTAAATACCATTTTATTCCCAACATAGTTGAAAAGGGAGTAGTGGCTCTAGAGTATTATCAAACAAATTGATAGGTTGCAGACATCTTGACTAAGCCCCTCGAAAAGGGGAAGTTTGAAATATTAAACAAGACACTAGGTTTGGTGGAGAAAACTTTCCACACTAATGGGAGTGTTAGTATTTTTTACCTTATTTAGCTCGAATCATTTTCTGCATAGTACCAAGGCACACTTAGTAAGAAAGTACAATAGCAGATTCATACAACAACAGTAAGGGTACACTTATTACAGATCCATATAAAAATAATATGTTTTGGTACCCTACGCATAGTAGAGTGTGGGGACTCATGATCCATGCACCTATCTTCGTATATTTCTATCCTTTCAACCTTCAATGAATTATAGTTTGCACATTGTTTCAGAATTAACCATTACAATTTTTCTTCAGTTGAATTTCGAAATCATATTGATCTCAATTTAGTTCAGAAAAACTAGATCCCTAATTCATCAAAGAGCTTGTGCATAATACAACTCAAGCTTAGGTAGAGGGTGCATTTCTCATGGAATGGGATGCATTCGTACATTCTTCAATTCATCTTCCAATTCAGGTGCACTTACCCAGCACACTTTATCCATGCAGCTGGAGCACACTGGGTAATTAGACTAGGTTAGGGCTTCAGTTAAGATTATAAATTCTTTTGTTTTGAGTTATTTACATATAGTTTCATATTTATATATTCGATAGAAGATATATGTGATTCAAAGCTCACGAATTATATCTATGCACTTTCTATTATTATTTTTCTACAATATGTGTCTAAAGATTCATAGATTCTGGTATTTGAAGATTGTTGTTTTGATAGGTTTCAAGATTTAAATTTAATTAAGATTTAGGGTCAATATTTGACTAAAAAATCTACATATGATGGTTATGAAAATAATCATCTTGGAAGTAGCCACAATCATAATGTGGTAGCATAATGATTTTTTAGTGTATGGTAGTAGATTTCAACAAATTAAAAGAAGGACAACATACCTTAAAATGCAGTTTGTTACATAGTATTAGATCTGGTATTTCTTTGCCCTTAATTCTTACATGTTTTCTTGATGGCATAAAAAAGCACATATTGTTTGCATAATTATCTTAGAGCCACCAAAGATAGGTTTATTACTCGATGATGTGTAGGAGAAGTTTTATTGAAACAAACAAGAAGCATTGGAGGGTGTAAACTATTTTGCATAATTATCTTAGAGCCACCAAAGATAGGTTTATTACTCGATGATGTGTAGGAGAAGTTTTATTGAAACAAACAAGAAGCATTGGAGGGTGTAAACTAGCCACTGGATGATATTTATTGTGGTATTTGGAATATCTAAATGTTGATGAATCAAACATAAATTAATTCATTTCCAGTTTAGAGGATACATATTTCTTCTTGATAGGATACATGAAATCAAATCTTGGAGGTTCCAATTGATGACAGGAAATCCACCTCTAGATTTGTTTTCCATTTAGGATCTAGTCCTATGCCATGGGGGGACAAGAACTAGAAACTTCTTTCTCAATCTCCCACTTAAGAAAAATATTGCACAATAGGAGGATCTATTTGCCAAGTAGCTACATTGCATACTTGCAATATTGAGTGTACCAAAAATATGTTATATGATCTTGTAACACGTCAATTAAGGTGTTTTATAACTAGTTTTCAATTTGTTATTTCATGAGCACAAAATACATTGAGGTTTAGTACCAATTCAAATGAACACATGTTTAGGAACACAACATGCAGCTCTAATTTTCTTCACACAATATCAATGTGCATATATCTTCACCAAATCACTTGCATGTGATAATATTGAGTCATTCTAAGTCTCTCTCATGTACTTCTAAGAGTTTGAATTAGTTGAGAGGGATGTTAGAATAATTACATCATAGTATATGTAAATAAACCAATGTAAATGAGGTGTTGGAAAAAACCAAACTTAAAATTAGAATACATTTAGTACATTATATTATATGTATGAAAACATGTTTGAGATCCTAATATATATGAACTAAGTTAGATATTTTGTATAAAATATGCATATGCTCCAATGAATAAATCAAGAGTACCACGTCTATATTTTTGTTGCAAATTTTTGTATTCTACACTAATATAGAATAGGTATTGTTAGAAAGCTACAAAGTAATGTACATGTCAAAGACAAAATCAATAAGAGGAAGCCATTTCTATGACTTTTGGGGTACAATTGCTATACCGCATATCTATGAATGCCCCTTGTCTAAATATATTACTATTTTTAAAGCGCTAGCATATTATAGGACCATAAGCATACCTCCATATAATGCATTTCTTCTCTTCCATAGGTATTGAGAGAAGATGCCCTTATGGATGTGAATTTTACTATTTTTCTACCTACTCTCAGTCACTTGCACCCTTAATTAGAATGATTAATCTCTAGACTATGTTGGCATTCAAATATTTACACAACTATACAAATAATCTCGTAGGACTATGAGACAATAGATCAAAACTCGTAGTACACACCTTTATGGAGCATTCCAGGAAAGACAATTCAACATTTCATTGCTAATTCATTAACTACCACAGCAAAGGGATTAACCTTAGATGGTAGTAAACAAATTCCATCTAACTATGCCTTTTATGAGATTTTTCAAGGCTACTTCCTAAGTTAAAGAAACAGATCCTGATGATCTCAAAGTCAATGCTGCAATGCAAATATTATTTTGGGGAATATATCATTCAGGGCTTAAAAATAAACTAGTTATATATGTTGAGGAAAATATTGGAAGTTTTTGACTTGTAGATATAAGATATAAAACCATTAATGAGCCTATTTTCTTCGGAAACTAAATAATAGTTGAAAATTAATGGTGGAATGCCAACACATCACTGATAAACTGATTGGCATAGAATGGTCATTCTTCCAAACTTCTGAGAAAAAATATGACAAATATAAACCAAGCTACATTTGATTATTCACTAGCAAAACAAAATTTCAAAGGTAAATTAGGTTTCATGTTCTAACTATTGTTAACCTCAATGAAATCGACTTCTTTAGGGCTTGTGGTGTTTTTAGTATCTAATTTTCCCTTGTCAAAACATCATAATTCTACTTCCATATACAACTTTCATATAATGTAATGTCGTTGTGATTTCAATATCTTCACTAGTCTTTACCTTCATGGTGTTTCTGAATTGTGAGGCGAAGACATCGCTTTCAACTATATTATCTAATATCAACACATTTAAGCTTTCATCTATGGAAATGTTGAAGGTTTGCTTGAGAAAAGGAACCCAATGAATGAAGTGAATCACAAGACAAAAGATAATTATGTGGTTGATATGTTGTCAGATTAGGTTCAATACCAATTCAAATGCAAACATGTTAAAAAGTACAACATGCATCTCCAATTTTCTCCACTCAATATCAACATGTAGATATATTCATGAAGTCACTTGCATGTGAACATATTGAGGAATTTCAAGATTCTCTGTCTTGTACTTCTAAGAGTTTGAATGAATTGAGGGGGTGCTAGAATAATTAAAACATAGTATATGTAAATAAACCAATGTAAATGAGGTGTTGTGAGGTACCAAACATACAAGTAGAATACATTTATTCTATTCTATAAGAAGTCATAGAACAAGTTTGAGATCCTAATTTGAATGGAATAAGTTAATTATTCTGTGTAAAATATGCATATGCTCCAATGAATAAATCAAGACTGCTAAATCTATATTTGTTCTACGAAGATTTGTATCCTACACTAGTATGGAATAGGTAGCATTATCCAACTAAGAATAAATGTACATATCAAAGACAAAATCAAAAAGAGAAAGCTATTTCTATGACTTTTGGGGTAGAATTTCTACACTACCTATATTTGAATGTTCCTTGTGTAAATATATTACTATCTTCAAATCTCTAGCATATTATAGGACCAGAAGAATACTTTCCTATTTGATGTAGAGATTATCTTCCATAGGTAGAGAGAGAATATACCCTTATGGATGATGTGCTCTACTATTTTTCTACTTATGTTTAGTCACTTTCACCCCTAATTGGAATAATTAAGCTCTACACTATGCTGACATTCAAAGATTGACACAGCTATATAAATCATCTACTAAGACTGCGTGGCATTATATCCAAACTCCTAGTAGGCACCTTTATGGATCATGCCAAGAAGTATAATTTGAAATTTCATCACTAATTTCTTAATTGCCATAGTAGAAGGATTGACCTTGGATGGTACTTAAGTCATTCCATCTACCTACGACTTTTATGAAATTTTCTATGCTACTACCTAAGTTAAAGCAACAAATCGTTGTGATCTCAAAGTCATTTTTGCAAATATTGTTTTGGGGAATCTATCTCTAAGGATCCCAAATTAAACTAATCACAAATGCTGGGGAAAATATTGGAATCTATTGAAAATCTTTGGCCGACATAAACTTAGCATGAAAACCTTGAAAAATATCAAAAACATTGGCAACCTTAAAAACTTGGAAAATTTTGAAATTGTTGAGATAAATCTAAGATATTCGTAATACTGCTTAGAATCAATAGTTTATTAGACAAAACCATTTTAAAGGCATCAAGAAATTATATGGTTGTTGGTGAGCTAAGAAGATTCACTATTTCTCCACAACTGTAGACATCTTAATCTAGATTGTACGATGTTAACATATATTTTTTGCAATTCCATCAGATCGAAAATAATGTTTACTAGTTTTCAGGATAGAAATTTGAGTTTCCCTTGTTATTTTGAATGATTGAACAACAAGTAAATTTACACATCATTTGGATGATAGGTCTAACCAAATTTTATTTGACAAATATTTTTTGGATGGAAAATATTGAGAAATTATATATAATTTTGCAAGCATATTTTTATCCATCATCCCTAAACCCCTTCGCTATTTATTTCAATATATATATTGGTTTTAGGGATTTCATTATTTCCCCTATTTTTTAGAACATATCTCTTTTATAGTTATGTTTTTATTTCTCATTATTGATTTTTAATTTCTTAATTTTACATTACTTTAAAACTGGGGTGAAAACATAACCACATAAAGAATGCTACATTGAATAAGTAGGTTATTTAGTTTCTTCATGTTTAGACATATATAATACCGGCTCCCTCCTTGTCCCTAAATATAGAACCCTAAATCTCAAGGACTCAATGGGACTCTAGAGAGTACATGGGATAACATAAGAGACATCAACCATGATCACAAGAAAACCAAAAATAAAGTTTAGCGTCTAGACAATTAGATATCATATTTAGCTTGCGAACCACATAATTCTCTAATGTCCCCTCCTTACTCGTAAAATCTATGTCCTTCATTCAAGAGTTTGAAATTTTCACTAGTTTGGTAGGTCACTTCTCTTCAATACCAAAAAAATAAGTATAAGGATAGTTCAGTTGTAGATATAATTTATCAACTCAGTGTTGAGCCTATTTTCTTTAGAAACTAAATAAGAGTTGAAAATTAATGGGGGAATGCCAAAACACCACTCACAAACTGATTGGAGTGGAATGATCATTTTCCAGAATTCTAAGAAACATTATGCCAAATATAAACCACATTATTGTTTATCTTGTAGGCTACATATGGTTATTCACTAGCAAAACAAAATTTCAAAGGTACATTATATTGCCTCTTTTATTGGCTACTGTGAACGTTAATGAACTGGACTTAGAAGGAGAACTCAAAGGGAGAGGGAGATTTTTCCATGAACATATTCTACAAGTAAAGAACCTTGACAACAAAGGCATACCAGTAAAACGAGCATTCATGAATCGAGGACTGAGCACATAGCACTGTATTATATAATAGAAACAGATTACATGTATCACATTTAGTAATTTAAACATATAGACATCTGTGTTACGAAGTGCCAAGTATTTAGTATATATTAAATATTAATGTATACGATATAATATATTTTTATGTATTTATGTGTTTATGTGTGCTACATCTCCTCAACAAATGTCAAATATGTGCGACATGTCATCAACATGCATTGAAATTCCCATGCAAGAGGGAAACAATGGCATTGCACCTATAGTTACATTTGATCTGATGCATTCCTTTCCAAGAACTTGACCATCACCGAAGATCTAGGAGAGAGCCCAACTAAATCGACAAGCCTTTTTCTATTCTCAAAATGGCTCTACCATCTAGTCCATGCCCGTATTTGGAATTGTTCACTCTAAATATTTATATGCATCCTCATTTGTGTCAACTTCCAGGGATCTCATTGCTTCTTTCCACAGGCATTGGGGATATTATGCAATGGTCTTTTTATGCCTCTCCTGTTGCTCCATGTGACGATACATATAGCAAATCAAGTGCCATATCTTCTTTCATACATACCAGTTTTATTTTACCAATACCTGTTGATTCAGAAGGAAGAGGCTATTTTGGTCCCGATCTGACCTGAGCATGACGAGTTGTTTCCTGAGCAAGTAGGTCCTAGGCTAGGGATAGTAACTGAAGCTTCTCCAAAGGGCATACGGCCAAGGTGAGATTTTGGTCTCTTTATCAATCAACTTAGGGTATGATGATGTATTTTTGCATACTAACTCAAGTAATGATGGCCTTGATGTTATTTCTATGGCGCATAGATGGATTATTGAATCCTTCTTGTTCATAATGAATACATGCCCATTCCTTCCTTCCTTCCCTAAGGCAAGCTCCCCATCCCATATATTTACCAGGAATAGACATAAAATGGCATTCATTATCCTTCTCTTGTTCCCCCATTCCATATATATGGGGCATACACAAGGTAGGGATACCTGTAGTTCATTGTCTCTAAAGAATGGGCCAATGGTTTCTTCCTTCTTATTAACCAAAACCATGTTGTTAGGTATTCCTTTACCCTTAATGAAATGAATGGTTATATTAAATTGATAAAGTGAATGTATCTTTTAAGATAAAGAGAATGTCAATTTGACTTAAAATTTTAGAAATACCATTAATTGTTTCAAGATATTTGAGTGTTTCCAATCTCTTCAGACCTTATATGGAGAAAGTAGAATTTCATATCACATTCAAAATTTAGTAGACTTAACTTTTTTTGGGATTTCATGATTGGTAAATCTTGATTGTCTTTATTTCTAGTTTCCATTACTACTTCTAAAATACTTGGAACCTCAACAGGGTCCTATGCATTACGTTATTGTTTTTGAGTTTGCTCAATTTTGACATCATCCTAATGAAAGAGTGGTTTCATTTAGCATTGGTATTTCCCAAATCTAGAATCCAATGCAAATCTTTAGAATTAGATGTCAAATGTCATTTGAATGAAAATTTTCTTAGCATTCCAATTCTGTAAAGGAGCATGAAATTTTCAACTTTGTTCCTGTTTATTTAATTCTCTTATTTCTAGTGGTGCAATGTACCATTATTTTGTCCCTCTACATCATGAGCTAGTGCATAAAATTAGATATACCTTTCATTGTAAATTATATCCCTAAGTAATTGGTGGCTATAAATCTAGTGCCTAGAGATTGTTTGTGGAATATTAGTGTTGTGGATAGTTTTGATCCCATTTTGAAAAGGCTTTCCTAACATGGAAGATATTACTATGGATGTCACTTCAAGAAGTAACACTTGAAGGAAAGTCATTAAACCATTGATAGAAACTATAGGTTCAAGATTTGGGACAAAAAAAATGCTGCAATTAATCCACTTATCAAGTCATCATTGGAAATCATTCTACGACAACTACTATTGCAAGTGCTGAAAATCATCTATGAACAAATATTTTTTAAATTTCTTAGTTTGGATTGGAACTAGAAGAGCCTTGGGAGTAGTGGCTATTATTTCCATTATAGAAATTTCAGTTAACTCTCTGTATATTTATAAATATAGGACTACAGTCAATGCATCTGAAGAAAATGGGGTTTTGAGTTGGAATTAAGTGAATAAAGGAACAACACAACCTAATAAACAATTTTCTTTTATATAGTATATGGGAAATCACACATCCATAAGGAGATTAACATAATTCATTTATTCAACTTAAATATTTGGAATGAATTAATGTAGAGTCCATTTCCATCATTATGAATTTATATTTCCAACTAGAAGTTGTAACATCACCATTGGTACATGTTGAACACTTTCTTGAGTACTTTATATTTCAGGCTATAATATAAGCCGATGAAAACACTAGATCTAATGAAACATGATGAAGAATTCTCAGCTTGTGGTGTTATATTACATTGAACTACAAAAAAATGGGATTTTCTTGTGAAGATGGGAGAAGTTCAACAATGTAGGTTCATCCATCAGTTATCTAGCATGATAACTATGACAACATCCACTAGAAATAGGTTGCTATACTATATGAAGGTCAAGACTATTGTGCACCATATTTCATATTAAACTATCTTCAAATATAATGATACATATATCTATATAATTTCCATCTTCATTGGATCCAAATATCAAGGGATTAGGAGGAAAATTCAAAACAAGTCAATGGTGATTGTGGTATAGATACATTGAAGTAATTCTCAAGCAACTTACAACCATAATTTTGACAAAATGCTATATTTCTACAATCTGGATATTCATTTTCATTTAGGAAACCAAATAATAAACATGGAATAGGTGAGGATTCCCTCCCAAATGGTGATAAATTCACCCGTTAATAAACACATGATACATAGAAGCCTATGACAGGCTACAATTCAAGAGCGCTAGCTAGTATACATGCCTACTAGTAATGTTAAGTTATTTCCCAAATAAATTAGTTACGAATGGTCAATATTCTGATAATTTTTTATAGCTGCAAGGCAAAAGAAGAAACTTATGTTATTACTTTCTTGATTCAAGAGATGGCTACAAAATCCATTATTCATAGACATTACATAATACAAATCTTAGTATGTGGTTGGTTAGAGTTTGCAATTAATCTAGTGGGAAAGACCAATTAGAGACAGAATTTCACAAGCTATGAAATAAGGGACTTAATACATGCTTCATAGTATGTTACCAAAAATATATCATTCCCCCAGGGGAAAATATATTAAAGGCTTTCTTTCAATGGTCCAATTTGAAAAAAATCTCAAAACGATACTAGAAAAATGTCCAAGAGGAAAAATATGCCATGATTGTTCATTCTAAAATTCGAATTTTTTAAGGTACCCACATTGTAATGCATAATGAAAAGTGTTTTGGTATTATCAATAAGTCTATGTTGTCTAAGCTAGCAACATAACATGTAAAAAAGCTATATTAGCTTTAATATTACCAAAGTTGAAGCAAGAAAACAAATTTGTCATCAAATATCAAATTAAAATAGGATGGAGCAAGCTAGGTATCAACAAAGGATCAAGAGACTCTTTAATCTGCATGACATCATCAACTGTGAAAGAAATTCTAGCATAGAAGGTATCCTTACAAGGCATGAGGATTCTTAGATATTGAAGGATATTTGGTGGGTTTACAATGGGCTTCATGGTTAGTGATGATGACATTTGAAGCTCCGCAATTAGGAACGAATGTTGGAAAAGGACTGGGATAAGCATTTGAGGTCTACCTCCAAATTTTAAAAGAAGCAAAACTGATCTCTGTAAACTGTTTTTTTTTAGGTTGCAAATTTAATGGGTTTTATTGCACTAATGTTATTGATGTGTTTTTTGTTTAATGTGATCGAGATCTGGAAGGTGAAAATGCATGACTTTCTTGTCCAACAAGGTGTGGTAAAGGCATTGATGGGTAAATCCAAAGAACCTTACAACATCACAGACGATGAGTGGGACGAAATGGATGAAAGAGCTGTAAGTGCCATTTGATTATGCCTCGCGGACGATGTCCTGTTTAATATTGTGTCGGAGACAACAACTGTTGGTTTGTGGACGAAACTGGAGAAACTGTACATGACCAAACCCTTAACCAATAGGATTCTCATGAAGCGACAGTTGTACGGTTTGAGAATGAAGGAAGGTACACCGATTGCTGATCATTTAAATGCTTTTAATACTCTTCTTGTGCAATTACAAAGTATAGAAGTAAAAATTCCATCCGAGGATAAAGCTATTACTTTATTGTGCTCGTTGCCCGAATCATAGGATCATTTTGTTACTTCTATAAGTCTTAGTTCATCAGAAACTATTGAGTTTGATGATGTAGTTGCATCCTTATTATCGGAAGAAACAAGGAGGAAGTCGCATTCCGAAAGCTCTACATCAGAAGCTATGATGGTTAGAGGTCATTCGAAAGAAAGACGACCTAGGAAGCCGAGCGACTCACGTTCAAAGTCAAAAGGGAAGAAGAGTAAGCTAAAGTGTTGGTTTTGTGGCAAATCAGGGCCTTTAAAGAAGGACTGCTGGAAGTGTCAGCAACAAACTTCAAAAGCAGAGTCTTCGACAGAAAAGAAGGAGGCGAATACGACAGATATAGGTTCGACATCTGGTTCAGGTATGAGTGATGAAGTATTATCAGTTAATGTGTCAAATCATGGTCAACATTGGTTGTTAGATTCCAGTGCAGCAAACCACATGTGCATCCATAAAGAATGGTTTAAGGAATATAAATCAATTAATGATGGAGTTGTGTACATGGGTAATGATGTAACATGTAATATTGTTGGGATTGGAAGCATACAATTACAAATGTTTGATGGAACAACTAGAATATTAACTGATGTGAGGCACGTACCAGATTTAAGGAAAAATTTGATTTCATTAGGAGCACTTGATTCAAATGGGTATAAAACTGTAATTCAAGGTGGAGTAATGAAAATTTACAGAGGCATTTTACTAGTTATGAAAACTAAGAAAGTAGGAAATCTATTTCAGTTAGAAGGCGGTACAGGGTCAGCTTTTGTGTCTACAGTGTCTGCACATGACAGTAACTCCATTCACTTATGGCATCAAATATTGGAGCATATGAGTGCGAGAGGGTTGAAAATTTTGGCAAATCACAAGTTACTTCCAAATCTAAAGTCTGGAAAGTTAGATTTCTGTAAGCATTGTCTATTTGGAAAACAAAGTAAACAAAAGTTTAAAATAGGAAAACATACTAGTAAAGGCATACTTGATTATATCCATTCAGATGTTTGGGGACCAGCCCCTACAACTTCATATGGTGGTTCGTCTTATTTTGTATCATTCATTGATGACTTTTCTAGGAAGGTTTGGGTCTACATGTTGAAAAGAAAATCTGATGTGTTTTCAGTTTTCAAGCAGTTTAGAGCATTGGTAGAAAACAACACTGGTAGAACAATAAAGTGTTTAAGAACTGACAATGGTGGTGAATTTACTTCCAAGGAGTTTGACAGCTATTGCAAGGATGCAGGGATCGAGAGGCATAAGACCATGGTTTATACTCCTCAGCAAAATGGAGTTGCTAAACGCATGAACAGAACTCTTCTCGAGCGAGCAAGGAGTATGCTGAGTAACGCCGGGTTGCAGAAGGAGTTGTGGACGGAAGCAGTGGCAACAACTTGTTATGTGATAAACTGATCTCCATCGACAGCGATAGACTACAAGATTCCGCAAGAGGTATGGAAAGGACACCCTTGTGACTATTCTAAACTCAGAGTGTTTGGATGTGATGCATATGCTCTAGTGCCTAAACATCAGCGAAC
>APFE030209334.1:0-28811 GCA_000404065.3 Pinus taeda
CTTCAAAGTACTGAAAGGGTTGTTCCTAAGTCAACTTCTTGGATAATGAGCTGATGTCAACAAGAAGTGACCTGTCGTAGGAGGGCCTTAATGAATCCCACATCAACGACATGGAATGAAGCAAATGATTTTGGAGGTGAAAACAAATTGACGATATAGGGTTCAAGGTGGCGGTCATGAAGGAATGAAGCATGAATGTATTGCAGTGGGTGAGACACAGGTGAATTGTCTGAATGACTTCTCTTGAACATATCGACGAAACTGACGATGGATTGGTAGCGTTAACCCCAAAGATGGATGGCATGATGGACCAATGGTGAAGACCAGTGAATGGAACAACCCAACCCGGCATGGATGCGGAAGGAAAGTGTCATGTTCAAGAGCGACTTGCTACCAATAAATTTTCTTCTTGTTTTCTTCCCAATTTTCCCCAGTCATTGCTGACCAGTACCTCTTTATTTTTGTCAAGCTTGAGGAGGATAACATATGCTTGTTCTATAATCCGCCCTTCGAGCAAACCTGTCGCTATATTTTAGCGAGCCTAGCGACAGTGAAACTCGTTCTCGTCCTGTTGGATGAGTTTGCTGCTATTTAGTTTTAACGAGTTTAACGTCAAAGATAACTCAGTCTCTTTCAATTTTAGAGAGCCTGAAAGAACGGAAAGAAGACTCCAAATGTTCTTTTTCGTTGTATAATCCCTTAAGTCCGAAAAAGCGTAAAATAATACAAAAGGGATGAATTTTCAATAGTTTTAACGAGCCAAACAAGACAAGCACTCGATCGTTTTGTGTAATAATCCCTCAGGTCCAAAAAGATTAAAATCTAGAGGAGGGATAGCACTTCCGATGACTTTAACGAGCCGGAGAGGCTAATCGCTCGGCAACATTTTCATATTTTACGAGTCAGTTGAAAAGAGCTTAAAGGAGACTCATTTTCCAAGGAACTTGTGATGATTTTGGGTAGCGGCTGATTCGAGGTAAGGTTTGGAATTTTCCAATCACGACAGTGTCACAAGGATGGCTAACAGAATCACTCTTCGCAGATGTTCCTTGAAAGGGGTAAACAATGAAATGGAGGAAAATGATCGGCTAAAACAGAGTGGAGGTGATGATGGGAACACGACCAAGGCTCAAAAGCTGACGATAATGCATTCACAATAGTTATTTACCAGGGATTGGTTCATTTTTTAATGAGCTTAAACTCTGGGGGAAACATTTTCTCATTGCTTATGTTTAATTTTTTATGAGATTGAATTCCACGTTAAAATTGCTCGTGCCAGTCATATAATAAGGATATCTCATCTAAGATGCCATTTTTTATGGAGCTTGCACCTTTTAAAGCTTTTCCATGGATCCTTTCTTTATGCAAGCTAGGAAACGACCAATCCTACGAGTTTAAAGGGGTAGAGGACCTACAAATTTAAAAAATAAATGGTCACTCTTCGCTTGCATGCAAAAAGGTCTGCATGCCCCCAGGTATAATGAAAAATTTCCAGGTTACCATATAGAAGCTCTTACTTTTGCAAGATAGTTTCCATCCACATCGTAGATAGAAACACTTCCTGGCTTAGTCCATATGGACCAGGGTGGTTCTAAATCCCAACCTCCTAACCTTGACGAGGGAATCTTATTCTGGTCTAACTCCCTTTTCCTGTAAGGATGGGTGTCGGACCAGTTATTTTCCTCCGTGGAAACCTACATTATACCTAGAGTTTCCCTGCCGAAGCAGGCCAGGGTGCATGCCCCCTGGGTTTCAGCCATATCCTCCTGAATCACTCGCGCTCATCAGGTGGACGGGCTAGAGATCGATGAGACATTCCTTGCATGAAAAGACCATTTAGGGATGGCATTTGACTATTTTCTATGTGTGAACCAGGGAATGATAGCTGGTCTACGAGCTTGACCACTCTGCAGTCATGCGGAAAACACATTACTCTAAAGAGTGAGGAGACGACGGCTCCCACGCAATAAATATAGTCACGCCCAAGGAGTAGATTATAATATAGGGTTCCTTGGACTACCATCATGTTCATGTGAACGGTTTTCCTTCTCAAAGTAATGGGCACATTGGGAAGGATCCCTAACGATCGACTGGTTCCTTTGTCAAAGCCTGTCAGATTTCTCATTTCAAGTAGAAGCGATGGCGAACCTAGCGCTTTCCAAGCAGTTGAGGAAATGATAATCACAGAAGCCCCTTCATCTATGATGGCACCATCCATGACCATTCTGTAAGATTTTACAACGATTTGGAATGGTACACTCACTGGTAAACGGGGTCTGCCTAGTATATTCCAATGAAGGAAACGACTAGGTTGCTTGGAGGTGGGACCGAATAGACGGCCGAATACGACTCTGATGAACTTCCTTCCTGCAGTAAAGGAATAGGTAGACAGCCCCCAAGTTCATCGGAGTTTGTGTTTACAAAAAGAATTTGAACGGTGTCATTCTCTTTCTCTTTAGTGACGGTATCACTCGAAGATGATCCCTCTGAAGGCAAAACCGGGTCAATTGCCACCTCGACCTTTTGACTTTTGTTAGGTATGGATTCAGAGGGTTCATTTTCAATGATAGACACTTTGACTGACCACAACGGCATGTCGGTTGGATTTTCAACCAGTGGTGGACTCTGCAAGAATTTCTTATATCCAGGAGGGAGCCGTAGCGGTGAAGCAGGATGATCATCCAAAACTCTTTTGGCTTCGTCTAGGAAGGGACAACAGTGGATGGCGTGATCAACTTCACACCGTTTACAAGGAAATTTGTGATTCCTTTTTTGTCCAGATACTTTGCTTTCACTGGTTGATGGTGTACTTTCAACATGATCATCAGATGTTGATGACACCGGATTGTGCAAATGCGGAGACTAGTCCCTTAAGATCCGAGGGATGCAAGGACAATATCGATGATAGTGATCTCCTTGGAAAATGACACATGGAGATTAGGTTTAGATGGTGCGGTGTGAGGATTTTTTCTAGAAGACACATGGTTTCCCCCTTTTGCTTTTGGCTCCTACTTCTTCTTTTCCTTTTTCTCTTTCCACTTCTTCTTCTTCTCAGTTACTTGATCTTTAGCTTTACCAGCTTCATCAAGTGAAGAGGAAGGAGGGGAGAGACAAATGGATGAAGTGGAAGGTTGGGGGGTAACTCTAGTCTCACCTAGTTGCTGACTTGATTGTTAAAGAATTACGATATTCTGAAAGATAGAGGTAGAGAAGAGCCATACGAGCAAGCCAATTGTCAACCCTGGAAGTGACAATGTGGCCATATGGGGTGCACCAAACATTCCAAAGGAGCAGACGGACTAGATTTCTTCCCTCCAAGGGGAAATCCCTTCGGTTTGGCTAGACTCCAGTTTTTTCTCACCTAAAGAACAATGCGGGAAACTTCGTGATGTTTATTCCGATTAATAAATTTTAGAGCTTTTGACAAACTTGTTTTTTCATTTTTAAGAGTCGAGAAAAAACAAAAGATGACTCTAGTTGCCTTCGATTTTTAATGAGCCTGAAGTGACAAGTGCTCATATGGACCTTTTCCTTTAAGGAGTCTGAAAAGGAATGAAAGAGAATTCTCTGGAAATCTAGGCACAGGGATTACCAAACCAATCGTAAAATTGTAGAATACTTTTTACGGTACGACAGTCAATCTTCCCGAATGCTGTGTTCAGTGCATTGCGATAGATAGGGCGAAAGACACGAATTCCTAAGGATAAAGGATATAGCCTATTGTGGTATCCCAATATATACTCAATGGTATATGGGAGCACAAGTTCGTACTAGCACTTGTCGTCTCAAAGTGGAGGAATCACCCAACCAACAATGAAAACATCAGTTACCAGGTTTTACGATCCCGGAATACGTCTCTAGCCTAGACTTCTAGATGTTGTGCGTTAGGTTCCAAAGCGTTTTTAGATTCATTAAATTTATTTTTATAGTTGATATTGTTTAAAAATTTTCCTTTCAAGTTCACCTCGTGATGTGTATACAATTCCTAAAATGCAGTCTAAGATGATAAACAAATGTTTAATCTTCTTTTGGCAATGAAAATCCTAGCTACTAAGGAAAGAGAACCGAGGGTCTTTCAACAAAGAGCACAGAGCACACACTAAATGCACAGTCCTAAATCAAACCAAGCAGTGTAAATGCAAATTCACATGCATGTATTTGTTTTTAGCCTTCTTAATGTATGAAGGACAAGAAGAACGCTAAGTGCAAATTTGAATTATTTTCCAAAGCGACAATACTAACAAATTTCTTTTTTCAAAATTAAGTGAAGATAAGGACAACACTTTGCGTTTTCGAAATGAAAATTGTTTTCGACACTTGAAAAACTACTAATTCAAATCACATACAAGAGTAACAATACAATCGACTATCAAGAGCAATGGGATTCTCTTCTATGACTGAAAATGACACTTGCGACACTTTGAAATCAAGGAACGACAATCTGATTACACTACTTCTTTGTAAAAGAGAACTGGAAATGGCACACAATACATAAAAACACTTTCAGTTCTTTGCACAATGGAGGCAGAATGATGGAAGAGAAGAGGGTTTCCACATAGATATACTGACCACAGATAGCAAAACTCCTGAATAGAACTGAAAAGAGTGAAGAAAAACCAAAGTCTGAAGGTAAAATTAACCTTCCCTGACCATCGCACTTGTCATACAGGGAATCCAGTATGCAGCACACCTACTGCACATGGGAAGTGCGATGCATACAGACTGCCTTGAAGGGAGGGTGTGATGGTAGCAGCGTGAGACTTTTATCCAGTCTTTGATCATAATTTGCAGTTCAGTTCAGGGATTTAGGCCGAGTAAGTGATGTTCAATAAATTTAAATCACAGGGGTTGATCTAAGGAGGTTACTAGAGCCACCACTTAGGGAAATTAGAGTGTTTGCAGATCGATTGTTCAATTTATAAACAAAGCCCGGAGATAGACTGAAACAACATTGATCTACTTTGCATTTGCATAGCAAATGTAGTTCGAAGGCTAGCTGGCTTGACTTCAAGCTCCGTCTGTAAGTTTATAAAACAAACAAAAATAGACTAACAAAAAATCTATTCACTCCCCAGTGGAGTCACCATTTTGTTACCGGGAATAGTGTCCACTTAGAGCTGCTATTCCCACTAAGACTGGAAGCTATAGAAACAAACAAGTTAAAACTACTTTCGTTCTCCTTTATGAAAAATAGACAAGAGGGGAACAGAGGACACCAACCTTTGTCTTGCGCTTGGTTCCTTGGTCGGTTCCTCCCCTTCTCGATAGATCTTTGCCACTCCTTCTTTGTCTACATAGCTTCAGAGAGCACCTGTGGAATCAAAGCAACACAATACTATCGAAGAACAGAGATCTATATTCATAAACAACACATGACCAGATATGTATTAACCACACAAATGCATATACAATCAAACATACATGAATGTGGAGGAAAACTTGAATAACTTTATTAATTTCAAGAATAACAAGAGGATTACAACCAATTGTTTTGACCCAGCATCATCCTCCAGCAAGAAAGCCCTTCTTCACCTCAAGTAAAGCTTAGATGACCCAACACTATGAAGTTACACCAGAAAACCAACAACACTTCTCTACAAGATACAAGATTCCAGCCTCCGGATCTCTGTGATGAGGGATCCATTATAGATGATTGTTAGGGGGGTGAGTCAGCTTCTGGGATTTTTGATTAGTGTCCTCTCTCTGATAGTTCTTGATTCCACTTGGAGATTGATGATCTCTTACTCATCCTTGGTCGAAATTAGAGAGGCAAGTGTCAGAGGGGAAGTTTCTGGAAGATTCTATAATCTTCCATCTCGCAAACTATCTTTGCCATTTGTCCATTCTTTCCCATCGCACCATACAGAGGGGCCATCCAGTATGCATCGAACCCTTTACACTGGGAAGGTGATATGCATCACACCCTCTACATTGGGCATTCAGTATGGTCCAGTTTTGACCATTTCTGAGCAGTTTTCTATGGAGAACTTCTGGGAGATGATGTAATCAGCTGACCTTGTTCTTTTAGGTGGTGAAGCAACACTTTTAGGGAATTAGGAGCCCTCAGTTTATGGACATTTATGATTGGGGTTGTAGTGCCCAAAAATGTCTATAACATACAGTTGTTGATATTGTACCAGCCATGGCCGCGAGACCATTTGCTATTGTCCAATACTGGATGTTTGACCAAGATGAGGGGTTATAGTACCCATTTGAGCCTGAGTCGCTTTAGTTAAGGAGCCACTAACTAGCGGTTGCGATTGAGTCGCGGAGACAAGAGGCTATTGTATTAAAACCTGAGAGATTGGAGGTTGACATACAACAGGCAACGCTTGTACTTGCGACACCGTCACAATAGCCAGTGTAGTGGGAATGTTCGACACAGGTTGATTTTGTTGCATTGAATATACAATTCTCAACTGTTGAGGTAATATTGGTATCCAACCACTGGATGTGATTCCAGCGTGACCTGAATTCTGTTGTGAACTCTCATATGGTTGTTCTCCTGGAGGGAACAATGAAAAGGCATACTGCCCCCCATATGGCGGCAATACAGTGTTCAAAGGGAAAATTGGCCTTTGGAGACTGGACTGCCCAAATTGATATTGTTGTGAAGGATCAATTTGCTGAGACTCAACATAAGAAATTCCAGATAAGGTTCTAGATGAACAAATAGGAACAGACCATACTGTCGAAACAGTCCCTGGGTGGACTCCATCGAGCACTTGAGAATTAGTTGGGACAGATGGTACACCAACAAACATTGTTGGGGTGGCGACAGGAGGTTTTGCTACTGTTGTATTGGATGACACAGTCCTAGATGTCGATGGTTGTTCAAACATATCGAGTCTATCCAAAATATTTCCTAAAGATTCTATAGGAACTTGCGATGAAGGGTGACTAACTTCTATAGTAGAAGGATATAGGTGGATCCCAGTTCCAAAATGCAATGGAGTACTGGATGGAAGATCTTCCACAATCTCTTCTATAGCAATCAATCTAGGTGGAAGAGGTAGACCATCAGGTCTGTAAAATATTTCTAGTGCTGAAGAAGGTAAAGACTCTACAACGACAGATGCTGGAGGGGTGACACCTTCCAAATCAGCCCTAGATGGACCTGGTTCAGGAATGGAAGTGTTTACCATTACACTAGGATTAGTTCTAATGTCCTCTTGTAACTGCGGAACTTCTTCTATAGAGGTTGGGATACTAGAAATAGTTGGAGCAACTGGAGTCTCTAAGGATGTTGAAACACAAGTTTCAAATAAAACAGGAGACTTTGACCCAGTTAAACGAGATCACTTGGCTCGGAATGGTTTCATTTTCGGAGTCAAAGATGGTTGACTCGTTAGTCTCTATGAATGACAGGGTTTTGATTGAATTTCTTCCATGATTGCGGATTTCTTGATCAACACAAAATAAAAAGGAGAAAACGTTATTCCGAATTAAATGAATTTTATGATGCTTTGACACAAATTTCTTTTTCAATTTTAAAGAGTTGAGAAAAAGCTAAAGATGACTCTAGTCGCCTTCAATTTTTAATGAGCCTGAAGTGACAAGTGCTCAGATGGACCTTTTCTTTTAAGGAGTTTGAAAAGGAACGAAAGTCACTACTCTGGAAATCTAGATAGAGGGATTACCAAGCCAATCGCAAAATTGCAGAATACTTTTTACGTATATCAGTCAATCTTCCCGAATGTTGTGTTCAGTGCATTGCGATTGAGAGGGCAGTAGACATGACTTCCTAAGGATAAATGATATAGCCTATTGTGGTCTCCCAATATATACTCGACAGTACATGGGAGCACAAGTCCGTATTGGCACTTTTCATATCAAAGAGGAGGAATCACCCAACCTACAATGAAAACGATAGTTACCAAGTTTTACGACGCCAGAATACGTCTCTAGCCTAGATTTCTAGATGTTGTACGTTAGGTTCCAAAGCATTTTTATGTTCATTGAAGTTTATTTTACAGTTGATCTTTCTTAAGAAGTTTTCCTTTAAGGTTCACCATGTGATGTAGATATGCAATTCCTAAATATGAAATCTAAGATGATAAACAGTCGTTTACTTTCTTTTTGCATTGAAAATCCTAGCTACTAAGGAAAGAGAAATAAAATCCTTTCAACATAGAGCAGAGAGCACACATTAAGATGCACTATCCTAAATCAATTTCCGCATGCAGTATAAATGTAAATGCACATGCATGTATTTTTTTTTTTTTTCAGTTTCCTTAATGTTTGAATGAGAAAAATAAAACTAAGTACAAATCTGAGTTACTTTTCTTCAAAGCGACACTTTAACAATTTCTTTTAAAAAACAAAAGGAAGACTATGATGACACTTTCAATTTCGACTTGAAAACTGCTTTCGACACTTCAAAGAATTGATGATTCAAATCAAATACAATAGCAAAAGTGTAATCGACTATCTAAAAGAGGAATACTTTACGACACTCTTTTTCTTGACTGAAAATGACAGTTGCGACACTTTCAAAGCAAAAGACGACAGTTCAATTAAGCTACTTTTTGCAAAGGAGGAATGTAAATGATGAAAAATACATAAAAAAAAATTCACACTTCCTTATCAATGGAGGATGAATAATGTAAAGGAAGAGAGTTTCAACAGTGATATACTAATCATAGACAACAAAACTATTGAATAAATTTGAAAACAATGAAGAAAAAACCAAAATCTGGAGGCAGAAATAGTCTCACTCAATCATCGCACCTGTAACATAGGGAAACATGGATGCATCTCACCTGAAACACATGGGAGGTGTGATGCATCCAGACTGCCAATGAGCGACAGTTAGATGGTCTAGGGATGAGACTGAGCTCAGTTTGTACTCACAGTTTGGAGCTAAGTTCAGGTGTTTAGGTTGAGCTTATGATAGGCAGTGAACACAAAGTGTAGGGGCTGATCTAATGAGGTTATCTGAGCTACCACCAAGGCACTTAGGATGTTTGCAAGTTAGATGTTCAGTTCATAAACTAACCCAAAGATTGACTGAAGCAGCATTGATCTACTTTGTAGTTGCATAGAAAAAGCAGTTCGAAGTCTAGCTGGCTTAACTTCAGGCTCCGTCTGTAGTTTATAAAGGAAACAACAGTAACTAACAATCAAACTATTCACTCCCCAGTGGAGTCGCCATTTTGTTATCTGGAAAACTAGTGTCCATTCAGAGTTTCTAGTCCCACTAAGATAGGTAGCTATCTTAGAAACAAACAAACTAAAGCTACTTGTGTCTTCCTTTATGAGAGATAGATGAGAGAGAAGCAGAGAGTACCAACCTCAATCTTTCGCTTGGCTCCTTGCTTGTTTCCTCCCTCCTTTGATAGAGCTTCACCACTCTTTCCTCACTTCTCTCACTTCAAAGAACACCTATAGGGTCAAAGAAACATAATACCATCAAAGCATAGAGATCTATAACCATAAACAATATAGGATCAGATGTATATTGACCATACAAATGCATACACCAATACAAGATTCAAAAATATACAAGAATATGGAGGAAAACTCAAATAACTTTATTGATAAAAGTAGTAGAAGAGAGGATTACAACCCATTGGTCTGACCTAACACCATCCTCCCAGCATGAAAGCCCTCTTCACCTCATGAAAAAGCTAGATCACCCAACACGATGATGTTTCACAGAGAAACCAACAACACTTCCTTACAAAATACAAAATTCCAGCCTCTGGATCTCTAGGATGAGCGATCCATATATAGATATTTGCGGGTGGGTGAGTCAGCTTTTGGGATTTTGATTAGTGTCATTTCTCTGATAGTTCTTGATTCCACTTGGATATTTCATGATCTTTTACTCATCCCTGGGCGAATTCAGAGAGGCAAGCGTCAAATGAGCAGTTTCTAGAAGATTCTCTGAGTTTCCACCTAGCAAACTGCCTCTGCCATTTGTCTTCTCTCGCTCATCACACCCTACAGAAGGGATTTTCAGTATGCATCACACCCTCTATGTGTAATAGGTGAGATGCATCACACCCTCAACATAGAGTAGTCTGTATGGTCCAGTTTTGACCAGTTCTGAGCAGTTTTTTAAGGAGAACTTCTGGGAAATGATGTAATCAGTTGACCTTGTTCCTTTAGGGTATGAAAAAAGACTTTTATGGGATTAGAAGCCCTTGGTTTATGGACATATGTGATTGGGGTTGCGGTTCCCAAATATTTCTATAACATGATGATCGAGATCTGGATTTGAGCTTCACTTTTGAAGTTGTTTCTTGAACCAAGGTGTGAATCTTAGCTTTTGGATTCGCAACAATTCTATTTTTTGAGAACAAGTTGAGACTTGGAGATTGGGCTACGATGAAAAACACTTATTTTTCATTAAAAATCTTGTTTCATAATTGAACATACAAGTTTCAGCTTGATTGATTTATAGTGAGTACTGTTTCTGGTGTATGTTCGATGGTTGTTGGATTGTATTAGAAACCATAATAACTTCAACCTGTTAGCTTTGTTATGCAGCGATGACTTTCTAATTTCAGAGAGAGGCCTGGTCTATTTTATTGTGTCCTAAAAGAGGCTTACATTGGTCTCTTTTCCCTTTCTTCCCTCACCCCTCTTATCTTTAACCTTCCCCATTTCCTAAATGAACCTTCCAAATCTGATAAAATTTGCTTTGGCCTTAGCCCTGTTGAAGCCCCGAAAATCAGGTCGACAACAAGGGGGATACCCACCCGGTCCGGACCTTGGTTGGCAGCTCCTTATCCGTTTGGTATAGCGGGTCCGACTGGGGATGACGGGACCAGTTTCCCGACCTTGGGTGTGTGTGTGTGTGTGTAGAGCTTGAACTATGCTTATCTAAGGAAAATTCAAAAAGCAAATCTAATTTAGACTCTTTAAACTAACACTAATGCTATTGTAACCTAATAAGAAACAATACAGCTAATCTACACTAACCCAGGGTGTATTCCTTGCTATTATGCGATATAAAAAGATTTCGAATAATAACTGGTAATAAAGATCATTAAGCTATCATAAGAACAGAAATCATTAAAGATAAACTATTTTGCATAAGAAGTTAGGCAAAACAGTTATGAGAAGCATATCACATAATAAGTTACTTATATGTCAGATACAAACAATACGACTCCACCATACAAAAGTGCCAAATGATAACCCATACATTCATATAATGACATATAAACAACTAAAACTATGAATCACTTAAAAAACATAAGCAAAAATAGTCAAGAGATAAAAGTACCATTTATGACTGGTTCCACTAATAAGCTTCAAGCAACAATGATTTATCTCTCCTTGTTCTAACATCCACTAAGAGTACAGAAGTGCAACATCAGTAGCAGATATCAGACACAAATATTAATAAACCTTGATCCATCCATTCATCAAAACCACCTCTTAGGGCGCAAAAGTGCATGTTCTGAGGACGAGTTTTTGACAAATCTCCGGACCCTTCTCTAAATGCATGAGAAGGGTTTAAATACTGCTAACTAATTAACTTGATTACATAAATTTGGGATCCAGTTTTCAAATGACCATCCCTCTGATAAAGCAAATTATTTCTAAAATTAAATCTAATCTTTGAACTATTTCTGTATTTGCTCCTTAGTGCTGTGAGTGTGCAGCATTCGACTGAGAGGGGTCGGTTGGTTGTCTTTCCCTTTGTGCGTGTTACAAAAATAGAAGTAACAAGGGTTGGCACCGCCTTTTTGATAAACTATCAGATATTTTAAGAGAATCTCCCGCCGACTGAATGTATACTTGGTAATAACTCGAATTTTTCTCGAACTGGATCTAATTTTGCTATTTTGGTTTTCTGTCTTTGTGAATGACTTGATGAGTCAGAAGACTTTACTTCCTGAGAAATTCTCTGGATTGGAAACTGCTTTTGCTCTTCATTCCAGGCTTTTCTGTCGTGTAAGCTTCAGGTATCTTGGTAGTCATGCTGCTTTTGTGTGTCTTTAATTCTGAGCTTCAGATGGCCTATCGTATGTGGTTCCTGCTTCTGAAGAAGTCTCTTCTATGGCCTCTAAACATCGACGCTTTCCTATTTTCCTTAGATGTTTCTTGCAAAAGAAAAATTACTCCATTTTATCTCCTGTTTTATAGTTGTGTAAAGGAAAAGAATAAATGAAAAATAAAGTTTGATATGAAAGCTTCAGAGGTTGCGTGTGTATAATCATGACATTCAAAGTGAACTGACTCTTCGAAAAATGAAAAGCAGTCATTCGTACGATCATTAATTTCTTTTTTATAGGCGCGCGCCTAATTCTGATTAAAGGACAACTTTCCTTTGGATGTTGTGCTGAGCAAGATTTCGCGCTTCGTCACAGATCGCAGATCACATATTTGTATTATAGTATTGTGGTACCGCGATATCGGATCATCGCAGATCGCAGATTTTGGATTAGAGATCGCAAATCGCAAATCACACATCGCGGATATTAGTCATTGCGTGTTACTCTATGTGGCTGCTGCGATATGCGAGGTCGTACATCGGCCGTCGGGGATTTCTTAAGTCTCTCTCTTGTTAAGAGCGCTCATGATAAATGCGATGCGATGAGTTTAGCATCGCTTCTTCATAGTTTGATACGCTTATAACAAGAAGTGTTTCCTTTGCTTTGCTGCGACAAGATTTTAAGAGAAAAAAACAAAAATATTCAAGGGGAATTTGATGAATTTTTTACTAGGGGTCCCCCATTTGCTAGGTGTTGTTGCTAACACCAAACGAAAGAGGGGGGGTTTTTGGTGACTACAACAATGGCGATTCACTAGGAAGAACCAGTTATCTCTGACTTTCTATTGAACTTCAACTTCCGAAACAGAATTTTTTTTTTGGTCAGTCTAAACTTTGTTATGAACAGATAGAGTACGTTTGTCTTATCCTATCAATGATACTTTATTTCAAACTCTCTGCATTCCATTTGTTTGCCTCCTATGGTTCAGCCCTTGTATTTACACCAGCCATTACTTGGTTTCTTTTTAAAAGATAAATTGGGGTCATCACTGCTATGCTGGTCATTTAAAATATGCTCATTTACCGTAGGTAGAGCCTTTGCTGCCCGGAGGCGTCCATAGCCTCGACAGGGTTACCTGTTACCCAGCAATGATCCTTTATCCTGCTAGAAGTTATCTACAACTTTTTCAAAGAGAAAACCATTCTTATACTTTTTCTTTTTATTCTCCAAAGAAAAATGTCTTGGTTTGATGGCCAATTTATGACACAGTCATTCACTTGATTTACACTTTTGCTGAACAAGCTGGCTCGTGATGATACCCCTTGTCTTTTGATTGCAACAATCTTAAGTCGTTGCCCTGTTTTGGTAGACAGTATTGGCAAGGTCAACAAGTTATAATATCTGTGATCATGATAAGCCGGCTCATGATGAGACCTCTTATTCTTTGAGATACGTATTGTTTTCTCGGATTACTTCTCTGAATGCTGTGATTTCCATTAACAGGGAGGAACCCATTGTTTTTCCTTGAGAAAGTTCTGGACGATAATAATAGAGTTCGAAAAATAGCAGTTTTACAGAGAGTGCCCATTTTATAATTGATACCTTTCATTGTGCTGATACAAAACAAGTTTTTTGCCAAAGGTTGCTTTCACTAGGTTGAAAAAATTTTGAAGTTAGAACTAGTATCATATCTAGAGTAAAGTTGGACTCTATTTGTCAATAATAAAGATCAGATCTTTTTGAAAAAAAAAAATTTACTGCTTGTACAAGTGAATAATAAAAACAAGATCTGATAGAGGATCTGGTGTCCAATTTAACGCTAATCCCTGTAGTAATCATTTACAACTGGTTTTATTACTAAGAAAGAAAAAACAAAACTATCCTACAAAAATTTGAAGAGTTATCTTTCATGGAAAGTATATTTTTAGGATTTGTCCGTTAACAGGCAAGGAATCCTTCCTACCTACTAAATCCTGCAACACAAACGTTGACGGGCCTATGACTTCTACAATCTGAAAAGGACCAAGCCACATTTTTTGGAACTTTGTATGTTTTCCTTTCTCTTCGTGAGCCTTATCCCATTTTAAGACTAGGTCTCCCATCTGAAAGTTTTTTCTGGTTCTTATGCTTGAATCAAAAGAGGATTTTATTAGTGCTTGGTGATGAGCATGGGTTTTCTTAGCTTGCTCTCGTTGTTCTTCCAATTTAATTATTCCCACCTGTCTTAGTTGTAAGGAGGAAGTAGATATTTCATCGATATACTGTACTAAAGACAAGGAAGGAATCATTAAATGGGTTGGGAGAACCACTTCCTTCCCATAAACTAAGTTAAAGGGAGAAGTGCCGATTGAAGCCTTCTTTGTTATTCTATCTTCCCATAAAGCGTTTACCAAGGTCTTGTGCCAATTCTTCTGGATTTGGTCAACTGTCCTTTTAATAATCCTGATTAGGTTTTTATTTGTTGATTCAACCAATCTGTTTCCTTGCGGATAGTAGTTGGACGAATATTTTAGTTTAAACCCTCTTTTAAGTGCAAAATCAGTCATTGCATTTCCAGAAAAGTAAGAAGCATTCTAAAAAATTAAAGCTGATGGTAATCCAAATCTAGTGATTATAAATTGATCAATGAATTCAATGATATTTTCAGAATTAGTTGTCTTGAGAGGTACCGCTTCTACCCATTTAGTGAAATAATCAGTTGTCGTGAGGATATACCTATGTTGCTTAGAGGAGTGAGGAACGATCTCACCTATTATGTCCAAGCCCCATTGACTGAATGGTTTCTCAATGTTTACCGGCTGTAGTGGCATGGATGGTTTCCTTTGTCTCCCTGCAGTAGTTTGGCAGATTTGGCATCTCCTCACGTAACTGTGTGATTCTTTGAATAGTGTGGGCCAATAATACCCTGCTCGTAAGATTTTGTGTGCGGTGGCATCTCCAGCATAATGTTCGCCTGCAGGTCCATCATGGAGTTCTTGCAAAACCTTTTCGGATTCAGTTTTCTCGAGACACCTAAGAAGCACAGAATCATAATTTCTTTTAAACAGAACATCATCTATGAGCTGATATTGTTTAGACTTTAATCTCAGGGCCCTTTTCTTGGTGTGATCCAGGTGAGCTGGAGCATACCCGTTTTTGAGATAATAAATATTCTATATCGTTTAGGCTTACCTCATACGTTTGTACTTCCTCAGACAAGCTTCCAGGAATATGCGATGCTCCAGCTAACAATTTGCAGAAGCCTTGGCCTCTCACAATGCTTGCTGGTTTGTTTTCAAGGTCGTATTCCTGTAAAGCAGTGATCCAATTCGCTCTTTTTTCACCCACATCTTTTTGTATTAAAATATTTCTTACCGCTGGAAACGGTACTATGACCTTGGTATGGGTTTTAAGTAAGAAAGGTCTGAAATACTTGATCGCTTTGAAAACGGCATATGCCTGTTTCTCTACGTCTGAATAATTGAGTTTAGCCCCTTGTAAATTAGAGATAAAGAATGTGATTGGAGCTTCCGCTTTCTCTTGATTCGCTTGAGTTAGGATTGCGGCATATGATTTTTCTGAGGCGAATGTGTATAAGATAAAAGATTCTGAAAAATTCGGGGTTGCTAAAGACGGAGCATTAATGATAGCCCGTTTGATCAAATTGAATGCTTCACGTTCGTCTAGACCCCATTTGAAATTTGAATTCTTTTTTATCATGGTTTGCAAAGGAGAAACAATTCTTGAAAAATCCAAGACAAATCTTTTCACAAAATTGATTTGACCAAGAAAAGATTGCATGGCATTTTTATTATGAGGCAGGGATATTTCGGAAATTTCTTTGATTCTATCAGGTTCAATGTGAATACCGGATTTTTATGCTATGAATCCTAGAAGTTTCCCTTCACTTAATGTGAAAAAAGATTTCTTTGTGTTAAGTGAAATCCCATACCTTAAACATAGTTGAAAGATCTGTTTTAAGTCTCTGAGATGGTCGCCTCGCTTCTTCGAGTATACTGTTATATCATCCAAATAAATCACTATGGCTTTATTGACTAAACCTTTGAATGCGATGTCCATAGCCCTTTGAAACGTAGCGTCGGCATTGATTAAACCAAATGGCATCTTCCGATATGCATATGTGCCCCACTTGGTTCGGAACGTGGTTTTTAGCTGATCATCGGGATGTACCAGCACTTGGTTGTATCCTGAAAATCCATCCAGAAAAGACATTAATTCTGAACCTGCTACTGCCTGTAATATCTACTCCATAGGAGGGAGGGGAAAATTATCTTTTAGACAGGCGTTGTTGAGATTCCGAAAATCGATGCAGATTCTAATATCTCCACTTTTGTTTCTAACAGGCACCATATTGGAGACCCACTTAGAATGTCTGATGGGGAAAATTATTCTGGCTTTTAACAACTTATTTAGCTCAGTATTTATTTGGTTTTCTAGATTGGGGTGGATTTTTCTCAGTTTCTGCTGGACAGGTTTTTCATTGTCGATCATAGGGATAGTATGTTGGATAATGGAAGTGTCGTATGTCTTCAGCTCGTCGTAATTCCAAGCGAAAACATTTTTGTATTGTCTCAAGAGACGAGTGTACGCTAGTTTTTCTTGAGGAGTTAGGCCATGGCCTAGATTAACGTTTTGTGGTTTATCATCGGTTTCTAGGTTTACTGATTCATAGTTCAGAGTTGAACTGCAGAGCTTAGAATTAGTAGACCTTTTAAATCGACTTTTCAGATCATATAAGTCTTCTAACTTAACCACCGATTTTGGTATAACATTATCAGTGCTAGTTTGTTGTATTTGTTGATCGTGGTGGTCCTCGTCAATTATTTGGTTGGAGTAGGATCCTTCTGAGGTGAGGAAATTTACAATATCAGGATCGTCATTGAATACTCTCCAGTTTGTTATGTTTTCAGGGATGGACGGTTTAAAAATTAATTCTATCGAGAATCTATCTGGGCTAAAATCTTCGGAGGGGATGAGTCTAGAGGCTACGTTGGATAAAAGGTCTGCACTCACGTTTTGAATTCTTGGGATTGAGAAAATATTGAATGCCATGAAATGCTCAGTCAGATCTTGTACTAGAGATTGATAGTGTTTCAAATGACTTGATAGGCAATGTATGGTGTTGCGTACCTGTTTGACTACAATCTCAGAGTCTCCATAGACTTGAAGGTACTTGACGTTCAAGCCGATTGCTTTGTATAAGCCTTGCACCAAGGCCTCATATTCTGCTGTATTGTTCGTGCAATCAAATTCAAGTCTGCATGTAAGCATTGTTTTGTTTCCTTCTGGACTGATCAGAACGCATCCTGCTCCCGCTCCTTCGTTAGATTTAGAGCCATCAAAATATAATTTCCAAAACAAAGATGTATTTACAGGTTCTTCTACAAAATTTACGCACTTTGAATTATCAGTTTGGGAAAAAATTTCAACTTGGGATACAACTGAATTTTCTAAGTAAGGTGATGTATGAGCATTGAAATTGCCGAGGAAAGAATTTGTTGAGTAATTGTCTATGATGCTACTGTTATATGCTATCGCTTCATTCTCTCCCTCTAATTATGTTACTATATATTTCTGGTGTAATTCTCGTTCAACCTTTATTTGGTTTGGTTTACCATTATATGGTAACCACATGTGAGACCAGTCGGTTGAGAAGTATCCATGGAGTTTTTCGGACCAATCCCTGCTGAGAATTAGACCATAGAATTCAGGGATATCAGCCACTAAAATGTCGATAACCTGACAAACCTTGGGGTTAGACGACAATCTTATGTGACTTGATTAAGTTCACCAATCACTTTGACTTGAGACCGATCAAGCTGAACTATGCGTACCGCGGATTTTTGTGGTTGAACACTTAACTTGGCACATATTTATCTGGGTAAAATATTTGTTGAAGCTCCAGAATCTACTAAACAATTGTGCACGTTTTTATTGAAGATTTCATAAGTGAGCAAAAAGGGGGGAGTGTGGGATCTTGATCTTCCTCCAATCAAGGCGATGTCGTTTGGATCGATCTTATTGGCCATGCTGATTGGGGGTCTTCCCATGTTGTGTGTAGCCACAGCTGTAGGCAAAGATGTGGTGGGTATGGCATGTAATTCTTTCATCATTATCTTCTGTTGATGTTTCAATTTGCTCAATTCATAAAGAGTGATATTAGCCCTAGTCTTTTTCATGTCGTCGATAATGTTGTAATCCATTTCATCCGACACTATTAGTGTCTTTGATGGAGGTGTTTGATCTGATTGGGCTGGGCTAGATTGAGTCGCCTTTGCGGTTGTTTTCTTTGTTGCGACTTTTTCTTTTATTGTAGGGCTTGCGCCCTTCTGCTTGGGGGTAGTTTGGGGAGGATCAAGTTGGTTTTTGCTACGTGTGCTAACCGGAAATGCTTCTTGATCCTCTTCTTGTGGGAGGATGAAATCCACATTCCTTGTAGTTCCACAACTTCTTCATCATCGGTTTGTCCTTCAATGGTTCTCTCCTCTTCTTCCTCTTCTTCGGATTCGACGTTTGAAATAGCGTTGGGTGGTTTCGTATCCATTAAAGGGCCTCTCTTAAAATTTCTATAGGGCTTTTTCGAAGAAGTTTCTGCCACTTGTTTCCTTATGTCAATCATCTCATTGGACATGGTTTTCAATACTTTCTGTAACCCTTCCAAATCGAAAGGGTCTTTTGTCTGTTTCTTCTTGGAGTCTTCCTTGAAGGAGATCTTTTTGGATTTGCATTCTTCTATCGCAGATCTCTTCTCTAAAGCTACAACGCGTCTCTCTACCACTATCGCCTCTGTCAGATTTTCGACTAAAGTTGTTTTATTCGCCCTATCTACGAAGACTGCTAGATTTGATGGTAAGGCTGTGATGTACCACTCACATCGCACTTCTTCGCTGGGTTGGGAAGTAGCGGGGATTTTGTTGAGGATCTTGTTGAATCGTAAGTTGAAATCTTTGATGGGTTCTTTGGTTTCGGCTTTGAGATTGGATAGGTCACTGATTAACGTTGTTGTTGATCTATCATCACCAAATTTGGTGAGGAATTGACTTTGAAAGATGTCCCAACTTGTTATAGACCTGGAAGGTAACGAAAAGTACCATGACCCGGCTGTTCCTTGCATTGTATAGGGAAAGAGCCGGACCACAGCATCTTCATTGGTAACTCCATTGAGATTGACAGAGAGCATGAAGTTGTTAATGTGCTCTTCGGCTAGCATGCCTGTTTCTGGGTTGAACTTGGGTAGCCATTTCTCAGGATAAGGCGGTATTTGGCTCAGGGGTGGAGGCATAAAAACCGCTCCAGGATTGTTCCATGGAGCTTGAGCCATCCTTGAGCTACAAGTAATTGCAAGTGTAGGAGACGATCCTTGAGGATTTGAAGATGCAGATAATATGATCTTGGATGATTGGGGAAGAGGGGTTGTGGGAGGTGGATGAGTGATTTGGAATGGAGATGTGGGCAGTTGACTTCGCGGTGAAGGGGTTGAGATGGATGATGTAGATGAAAGAGTTTCACCGTCAGAGTGCAATGATGTTTTCCTTGCTCTTTTTCTGGTGGGAAGAGGGAGTTCGGTTGGCTGGATGCCAAATTTTCCGCTCTTTAACCTGGTCAGGGGATGAGCAGGATTGTATTGCGAAGTCACGCTTCTTTGAGATTTATCAGACCCTATTGAAAAAATAGAAAATCCCTGGAGTTTATGAATAAGAGTTTGAAATTTAGGGGGTTTGATGGTAGGTTGGTCTGAAATATTAGAATATGTAGCAGTGGTTATTATTCGACCGACTTGGGATTCTGAATTTAAATTTTCTGGGGAATTCGGGGGAGTTGATGAGGGTGATTTACTCTCAGAATGGTTATTTAGATTTTGATTTAGGTGCCATTCATAGTCAGGCCCTCCTTTTAGCTCCAAATATGTTGAAGCCCCGAAAATTGGGTCGACAACAAGGGGGATACCCACCCGGTCCGGACCTTGGTTGGCAGCTCCTTATCCTTTTGGTATAGCGGGTCCAACTGGGGATGACGGGACCAGTTTCCCGACCTTGGGTGTGTGTGTGTGTGTAGAGCTTGAACTATGCTAATCTAAGGAAAATTCAAAAAGCAAATCTAATTTAGACTCTTTAAACTAACACTAATGCTATTGTAACCTAATAAGAAACAATACACCTAATCTACACTATCCCGGGGTGTATTCCTTACTATTATGTGATCTAAAAAGATTTCGAATAATAAGTGGTAATAAATATCATTTAGCTATCATAAGAACAATCATTAAATATAAACTATTTTGCATAAGAAGTTAGGCAAAACAGTTATGAGCAGCATATCGCATAATAAGTTACTTATATGTCAGATACAAACAATACGAATCCACCATACAAAAGTGCCAAATGATAACCCATACATTCATATAATGACATATAAACAACTGAAACTATGAATCACGTAAAAAACATAAGCAGAAATAGTCAAGAGATAAAAGTACCATTTATGACTGGTTCCACTCATAAGCTTCAAGCAACAATGATTTATCTCTCCTTGTTCTAACATCCACTAAGAGTACAGAAGTGCAACATCAGTAGCAGATATCAGACACAAATATTAATAAACCTTGATCCATCCATTCATCAAAACCACCTCTGAGGGCGCAAAAGTGCATGTTCTGAGGACGAGTTTTTGACAAATCTCCGGACCCTTCTCTAAATGCATGAGAAGGGTTTAAATACTGCTAACTAATTAACTTGATTACATAAATTTGGGATCCGGTTTTCAAATGACCATCCCTCTGATAAAGAAAATTATTTCGAAAATTAAATCTAATCTTTGAACTATTTCTATATTTTCTCCTTAGCGTTGTGAGTGTGCAGCATTCAACCGAGAGGGGTCGGTTGGTTGTCTTTCCCTTTGTGCGTGTTACAAAAATAGAAGTAACAAGGGTCGGCACCTCCTTTTTGATAAACTATTAGATATTTTAAGAGAATCTCCCACCGACTGAATGTATACTTGGTAATAACTTGAATTTTTCTCGAACTGGATCTGCTTTTGCTATTTTGGTTTTCTGTCTTTGTGAATGACTTGATGAGTTAGAAGACTTTACTTCCTGAGCAATTCTTTGGATTGGAAACTGCTTTTTCTCTTCATTCCGGGCTTTTCTGTCGTGTAAGCTTCAGGTATCTTTGTAGTCATGCTGCTTTTGTGTGTCTTTAATTCTGAGCTTCAGATGGCCTATCGTATGTGGTTCCTGCTTCTGAAGAAGTCTCTTCTGTGGCCTCTAAACATCGACGCTTTCCTCTTTTCCTTAGATGTTTCCTGCAAAAGAAAAATTACTCCATTTTATCTCCTGTTTTATAGTTGCGTAAAGGAAAAGAATAAATGAAAAATAAAGTTTGATATGAAAGCTTCAGATGTTGCGTGTGTATAATCATGACATTCAAAGTGAACTGACTCTTCGAAAAACGAAAAGAAGCCATTCGTACGATCATTAATTTCTTTTTTATAGGTGCGCGCCTAATTCTAATTAAAGGACAACTTTCCTTTGGATGTTGTGCTGAGCAAGATTTCACGCTTCGTCGCAGATCGCAGATCACATATTTGTATTACAGTATTGTGGTACCGCGATATCGGATCATCGCAGATCGCAGATTGTGGATTAGAGATCGCAAATCGCAAATCGCACATCGCGGATATTAGTCATTGCGTCTTACTCTATGTGGCTGCTGCGATATGCGAGGTCGCACATCGGCCGTCGGGGATTTCTTAAGTCTCTCTCTTGTTAAGAGCGCTCATGATAAATGCGATGCGATGAGTTTAGCATCACTTCTTCGTAGTTTGATACGCTTATAACAAGAAGTGTTTCCTTTGCTTTGCTGCGACAATATTCTAAGAGAAAAAAAATATATATTCAAGGGGAATTTGATGAATTTTTTACTAGGGGTCCCCCATTTTCTAGGTGTTGTTGCTAACACCAAACGAAAGAGGGGGGGTTGTTGGTGACTACAACAAGCCCTAAGCACAAAGCTAAACTAACCATAAAACCTTATCCATATTCCTTATGCACTCGTAACCCATCACACTACATCCCCACTATTGATTAGCCCCCCTGCCAATCTAATGGCTTACATCGTGCTCGATAAAGGTGACCCGCTCGACCACTTTCCACTGTTAGATAATCTCCACCGAGATCTAACGGCCTTCACACATATTGCACAGGCAACTAGATTGAACGATAGCATGAGATGAAGGCGGTTTTTCTCTCTCATCCACTGCTATGTGTCATTCATTGTGTGGAATTGCGCTGCCCCGAGCAATTACCACTTAGCACCTAAAAGCTGTGCGATGAAAACCGTTACCGCCCAAGTAAACCACCCTCACCTATTAGCGCCTGTGCAGCTCCATCGCCCGATGACCATTCGACCTGTCCACTAAAGATCCAATGGCCTTGACACACCCTACTCCCACTTTAGCTGATAGCATTCACCAATCCATCTTTGCCATTCATCTCCCTGATCCAATGGTCATCTCTCTCGCTCATCCCAACTATCCACTTACCCATGCACCCTATGTCCCATGTTCATTCTATTGCCCAAGGAAGGAGATGACCAGCTTTGCTTGATTGATAATAGTTGAACCCCAACAACCACATTAAATAGAAAGCATGGCCAAAAGGAGAAAAGGAAATAGCACAACTCTGTAACAAAATTTATCAGTCATGGACTTCACTACTGTGAGCATTCCAACCACCTAAAGGACAACACAGCAGTTGTACAGATCAGATTTACATAGTGAAGCAAGCAACCTCATCCAGAGACTCCATTAGGCAGTTAAATGCAGTTGGTGGTCAATTAAGACCCCTCCATACCTAAATGGCCAGGTGCTATAGTAATGTAAACTTATAAATATCCAGAAGAAATATGTAATCAGGATTGGCATTATATGTAAGGTTCAACCTCTGGAGATTGTAGACACTTTGTCGCTTGCAACATCTCATCTTCATTTTCAGCAATACAAGCTTCTTTTGCTGTTAATTTCTCATTGTCCATTTTCTTCTGTTCTAAGCTTGTTCCTAATGTGTTGTGTTCTTGATCTCTTAATGTTTAACACTTGATAACTGCCTTCTTATCTCTGTGTTAAAAGGTTGAATGTATCATAGAATAGGCTACTTAGGTTTTCTTCTATCTAATGTAGGAGAGCTATCATCCTATCTTTGCATTAATAGATTAGATTTGCAGGTTTCTGTACTAGTTGTAGCCAGCCATCACATGGTCTTACGTATCTGCTGGTGTGGTTAGTATTCTCTATATTCATCTAAATATCTAAAATGTGAGCATTGGTGGTCTAAAGCCTTGTAGTCTGAGGGTGTTCATGCATGTCTAGAGTGAAACAGAGTGGAAGTGGTTATCTGGCTTGAACCAAACCATCATTGCTTCCATTAAACCTTACAACAATAGTTGAATTTATATGTTACCAAGCATCTCCAAGCTAAAACCTAGGAGAGTTTCCTAGAATCCTAACATAATTGGCACCGTTGCCGGGGAGAGGAGATTGAAGCTCAGCTTCCCTGGGAGAATGACACAGATCTAGCTTTGATGATAGATAAAGTCTGGACACATTTTTGGTTTTAATCATCTATCTGGTGACTCTACTAGAGGTCAAACCTCTTGGGAACTCCACATCACAGTTTTGGCTCAGTTTGTGAGGCATACTCGGAGAAATCCTCAGAAATCACCAGCTGACCCAGTACATGACCTTGAGAAGATTGTCAAGCAGAGTAGGACATCAAAAAATGGAGCATCAGGATCAGGTAAGCCTAAACAATCTTATGTATCTCTCCCAGAAAGGCTCATAACAGAGCATTTACATGTTGAAAATATAGCCTCTAATACTACTAGTGAAGAAATATCTTCAGAGAATCATAAAGCTCCCATTCCTTTAGGTCCTCCTTTGGATCTCAGCCCAAAGGAAACCACCCATCCTATCCATCATATTCCTTTAGCCTTGATAGTCATTTCTTAACTCCCTTCCTTTCAGACTACTAGCACCCTTCCATCCACCCCAGTCATGGTAGGTCCATAAGAGCCCACAAAAATGGAAAGAATCATAGCTGCTAGGTATGGACCCCTGGTCTTGCCTATTCCTTTGAATTCCATGCCTATAGGAGAATATCATAATACATGCCTAAGTTCACTAGTACAGAGGAAGTAACAACTAAAGAACACCTTGAGTCTTTTTATAGCTATGTTGATAACCTAGATATCGGTGAAGATGATCTGTGGATGAGAGTATTTGTCCAAAGCCTTGATGGAGAGGCTAGAAAGTGGTTCAGAGAGCTGACCCCTAGGTCTATAGCAGACATTGAAGCATTAGATGATGTGTTTTTAAAGCATTGGGGAGATAAGAAAGACCTGCTATACTACCATACTGAGTTTGGCAACTTGAAAAGGGAAAATGGGGAGTCATTGCCTGATTTTAATAAAAGATTCAATCGTATGTATAGCAAGATACCAGCTGAAGTGAAGCCTACCCCCACCTCTTCCAAACTCACCTATGCCAATGCCTTTGATTCTGATTTTTACCTGCTATTAAGAGAGAGAAGATGTGCTTCTCAAGCTGAAATGCAATATGCAGCCTTGGAGGTGGAATCTAATATCATGGCTGCAGAGAAACTCAAAGGACATGATGACAGAAGGAGGCAGAGAGGTGAGTCTTCCTCTTATTCCTCATCTTTAGAACCCAGAATAGACAAAATGACTAAAATGATAGAGTGACTAGCTGCTGAAATCTCCAAGCTGAAGGTTGAGTAGAATCCTGGGAAAGCAAGGCTTCCTAATACATTTGCTCCTAGAAATCCAAATCCATACAAAAGGGAAAATGAACAATTGTAGATCATTCAGAGGGACAAAGAGGCCAGTGAAGAATAAAGGGTTAAGACTCCTTTCCAGAACATAGTCATGGAGGAGGAGCAGTTTGATGAAGAAGATGAGATTCACTGCATGGAAGACAAGGGCAGTGCTGCCGTTTTGACATTAGCTGCCTACGAGGAGTCATTACTCAGGGACTAGGCTCGTCAAGAGTGGGATAGAGAAGATGTTCTGTAGGCTGAAGAGCAGCAGAGATATAACCTGAGGTCAATAACGCATAATGTCAAAGAGAATCCTACCCAAAGAGCTGATGTCCCCACAGAGCAGCAGATCAACAAGCAGAAGTGACCGACAGCTAATCCCACCATCCTGAAACCACTAGCTCAAGAGGTAAGAGGCCCTGACAAGTCTCCTTCCCATTTTAGCTTTGAATTAAAAGTCCAGAATTTAAAAATATTTGTACCTTTGATAGAACTTGTAAAGAGTGAGGTATTTAAGAAGCCTATCCTTGATGCTTGAGCTGAAAGCGACACAAGCGTCCAATGACTATGTGAATTTACATGATGATAAACCTGCAGTTGTGCTTAGCCCAATGACTAAACTTGCTAACGACAATTCCCCATCATTTTATGTTTCCTTAACCATTCATGACAAAATCCTCCACAACTGTCTACTAGACATAGGGGCCAGCTATAATCTGATGCCCAAAGCTGTCATGGAAGAGTTAGGCCTTGATATTACTAGACCTTATCATGACTTGTTCTCCTTTGATTCGAGGAAGGTGAAATGTCTGGGGTTAATCAAAGACTTAACTATCACCCTAACTCAGCTGCCCATGAAGAGCATGATGATGAATATTGTGGTAGCAGATGTCCCCCCTAAGTTTGGTATGCTACTTTCTAGAGGGTGGATTAAGAGGTTGGGTGGGACATTGCAAAATGAATTGTCTTATGCCACTGTCCCATTTTTTGGAGGAGAAAGCAGAAGACTATACAGGGAAGCCCAGCTGGCCTATATCATCAGTGATGAGAAGAATCCCAGTAATCGTCCCATTTATGTTGTGGACACTAATTTTGGAGCATGCATTCTCCAAATTGAAGAATCCTAGAGGGCCTCAGTGCAGCTCAAGAAACTAGTATGCCAGGCCATGGAGGAGGAAGGAACATAGGCTTGGGATATGTTCTTTGATGGAGGCTATTCAAAGGAAACTGCAGGAGAAGGAGTGGTGTTGGTGTCTCCAAAACAAGAAAGCACACATCTATATTTTAAGCCCAATATCAGAGCCTCATACTCTACTATATTGTTGGTGACACAAAAAAGCTGCCAAAGACATGGGAATCAGAGACAAAAAGGTGTTTGGAGATGCTGATCTCATCATTCAACAAGTGAACAAAATGTTCCAAACAAGGCACCCAAGGCTGAAGGCATACAAATATGAGGTATGGAGACTCAAAGACTCTTTTGATAGCTTTTGGATCTCATATATTCCTAGATTAAAAAATCAGCTTGTTGACTCCCTTGTTGTGTCTGCTAGCATGTTCATCCCTCCCATGCCCCCTAGATTGGCTTATGAAGTACAAGTAAAATATAGACCATCCTTGCCTGATAATGTCTAGCACTGGAAAGTATTTGAGGATGATGATGAACTAAATAGGTCTCTGCAAGTCATGGATGAATTCTCTGAAATGCAAATTGATCAAGAGAATGAAACCTTGGAGGAATGTCCCCAACCCCAGCTAAGGAACAAAATTGGCCAAGACAACATTGTAAAATTCCCTAGAAATTATATACCTAAAGGGTTGGTGCCTCTAGAGAAGCTATTTGACCATATTGATGTGCCTCCTAATATTTCCCAAAAAGAAAATCAATCTGCAGTCCATAAGCATAACATAGGGAGTCCAGATCATCCAAAGTATATAAATATGTCCACCCAATTGTTTGCTGCCCAAAGTTCTAAGTACTACACCTTAATGAAGCAATTTACTGATGTCTTTTCCTAGGAATATAGTGACCTTAAAACTTATGAAAAAGGTATCATCCAACATAAGATCCCATTGGAGAAAGACACCATTCCTTTTAAACAGAAGCTGAGACCCATTAATATTTTGATCCTCCCTCTGATTGAAAAAGAAATCAAGAAGTTTTTGGCTACCAAAATCATAGTTCTTTTGAGATATTCAAAGTGGGTAGCCAACTTGGTAGTGGTTAGGAAGAAAAGTGGAGAAATTAGGTTGTGTGTTGATTTCAGGAACCTGAACAAATGCTCTAAGAAAGACAACTATCCCCTACCTAAAATGGAACATTTGCTACAAAAAGTCTCAGGGGCTAAAGTTATGTCTTTCTTGGATGGATTTTCAGGGTATAACCAAGTTTCTGTACATCCAGATAACCAAGAAAAGACTGCCTTCACCACTCCTTGGGGCACTTTTATGTACTCCAAGATGCCCTTTGGACTGATGAATTCTGGGGCCACCTTTCATAGAGCCATGGATATAGTGTTTGTAGGAGAGAAGCATAAGTTTGTCCTTGTCTACCTGGATGATATAACAGTATACTCCAGAAGCCATGAAGATCATTTGTAGCATTTGAAGAAAGTGTTTCTGAAGTGCAGGAGGTTTGGGATATCAGTGAATCCTAAGAAGTGACAATTCGCTTTAGAAGAGGGCAAGCTTCTATGGCACATTGTTTCTTGTTATAGCTCCAAATCTCACTCTTGAGGTTTGTGATGCTGCACTCATGGCCTAGGGCAACCCCTCCTTCTAGAACTGGTCCCAAAATTTAAAAAAATAGTGTTTTATTCCCTATACGTGACATTTCCCTGAGCTAAACACGTGTGTACACGCGTATGTGTATACCCAACTACATATATGTCTTAAAACACTTAAAAAAAATAAATCTCCTTAATTTCGGTCGGTTATTAGGTTTCATCGTATCAAATGAAGGGATTAGGGTTGATCCCTTCAAGGTAGAGGCAATAGTTCAGTTGCCTCCCCTATCCTCAATTCGACAACTTCAAAGTCTTCAAGGGAAGGCTAATTTCTTAAGACGGTTTATAGCGAATTATGCTGAGATTACTAAAGGGTTTATGTGTTTGCTACGCAATGGAGTTCCATTCATGTGGGATGACTTTGCGCAGCAGTCATTCGATGCTTTGGAAAAGGCATTAGTCTCTACCTTGCTTTTGAGTCCACCAGATTATGGTAGGGACTTCCTTTTATATCTCATTGTAGCAGAATCAACCATTGGTATGGTTCTCATTCAGGAAGGCGATGCTCTCACAGAGCATGTGATTTATTATTTGAGCCGAGGCTTAATAGGTCCTGAACTTCGCAATTCTCCGATTGAGAAGTTGGCCTTGGCAACTGTCCATGCTCTCCAGAGGCTCTGTCATTATATTTTGCTAAGCAAACAAATTTTCTTAGCAGCGGTCAATCCATTTCAGTTTTTCCTCAGTAGGCGAGTGATTGGGGGAAAATATAATCAATGGATAGTCATTCTACAAGAATTTGATCTCGAGTTCTTGTCCGCTAAGTCTAAGAAATCTATGGTTTTTGCCGAGCTGATTTCCGAACTGCCTTGTGGAGAGGATACTATTTATGAGGAAGGTTTTCTCGACAAACATTTATTCCTCATCTCTTCACTCGACCCTTGGTATGGAGATATCATTGTGTATCTCCAGACTTCGAAGTTTCCCTCTACTTTCTCTAAGGAAGAACGTCGAAAATTACATCACCTGCCTAAAAATTATGTTATCATTGGTGACACATTATATCTTTGATTCAGTCATCGGAGTTTCCACAGTAAGAAATTTTTTCTGCCAACGTTTCGAATCCCAACTGGGATCCATCATCAGGGCAACTTGAAGCTTGATAGAAGAAGAGCAGCCAATTAGGGTATAAATAGAGATGAGGAAAGCAGAGAGGAGGGTCGGCTCTCAATTTTATGAGAAGTCGGCTGCCTCTTGATTAAAGGAATAACTTAATTGATATTTAATTTTTATTTAAAAAATTTT
>APFE030209334.1:49331-90188 GCA_000404065.3 Pinus taeda
AATTTTGGTTTTGGACCCTATGTTAGGTTGGGCCGACCCACCTATGGTTTTGTGCATGATTTTCGCACATGTTTTTTGGACGCGATGGTTTTCGGTCCATGGTTTTGGATGCTTTGGCATGTATAAATATGTATTGTAACATTGAAAGGAACATACTGAAAAATAAAGCTGGTAGTCCTGGTTTTGGGATCCAATGCGAAATCTCTGTGTATATGTGTTTGATGTGTTATGCTCTCGCATTTTTATTTTTTCCTGTGATTTAGAATTCATATGTAGGTAATTTCTGTACGGGGTTAAAAACTACAACATCCTCATAAGGAATCCAAAGCATTGGGATTGTTCATGACCTCATAATCCACTGCGGTATGCTCTCTTTCTTGCCAAGTGACTGGCATCCTGGAAGAAAAATGAATTCGGACCATTAGTTTTTTTGTTTGATATGTTTGCAGCGTATACGCGGGTCCCTTTGCACACAGTCGCGTGTAGGGCTCGCGTGTACGCGGGTTTCATATTACCAAACCGCGTATATGCCGCGGTGAAATGTTTGGCAAAAAATTCAACGGTAAAACATTAATTAAAAATTCTAAAACTAGTCACAATCGATTGCAAGATAAGTATAAGAGTGACCTGGGGATTTTGGAAGAATCTGAATGGTTAAATTTGGCGTATGGAAAGTTTGCTCCATTTTCTCCACTTTTGTGCTCTCAAACTCAAATGGTGAAAATGGTGAGTCCAAAAACTCTTTTATAGGCTTTGAAAAAGAAAAATTTCTTCAAAAACTTGATTTTGTTTAGTCTCATGTAAATTTTAACTTGGGAGCTTAGAATGTCGAGAATGGTGTGATTTTCAGGACATTTTGGACGTTTTTCGACAGTTTCGGGATAGTTCCACGACTGCTGACCCGTCATGGGCAGTATCATTTTCTCACTGGCATATAGGTTAGGGAAGCCATTTTTCCGTTGCATTATGCATACTAGCCTCCATTTGTCGATACACTTGCCATAGGGTCGATCCCATCGTGTTATGGTTAGTAAACCACCTTCACTCGCCAATTTTTTAAAATCATGACACGATGGTAGAGCCATCCTTTTCATGGGAATCCTAGTTAGCACCTCACTGATGTTTATTGCCATGCTGCTCTGATTTGAGTAGGCTCGGGAGTCCTCTGTAGTCCCGCCATGAATTATGCAATGAAGACTCATTTCTCTTTGCTTCTTTGCTTCGTTTTGGCCTTATATCCTAGAGGCTCCTTTGTGTTGAGTTGTACTACTGCATTGCATGTTGACCATTTGCACCTTTTGGCCTTGAGTCGGCTTCACTTGGACTTGTGTTTAAGCCAACTTTTTACCATGATGACTACAAAATCAAACTTGCATACCTTTGACTTCTGTAGCTTGACACACCTTGACCCATGGAAGGAACACACCTTTGAGTGTCTTTGGCCAGTTTTTGCCTCCCTGCATTGAGCATAGGAATGTTCCAATCCCAAGAACGAGATCACATGGTTCACTAACACTCGTTCTTTCCATTGTATCATAGCATTCTTTTATTCTTTTTCCAGCTTAAAAGAAAAGGACAAAAAAATTATATATTCCAAAAAAGAGTGGGAATGGGACAATATTTCCATTTATTGTTGGTAGCTAGAGTCAGTTGTGTCGCCCTTGAACAAAGAACTCAAAACAAAGTCTCCTCCATTTGGGCGGGATTTAGTTTTACTTAGGTACGCCTTAACCTTCTTATTGAATCATTTCTCCCCCGATTGGTTATCTCTTCCAATCATATGGAGGGTTTGTTCGTGCCTCCTGCATGACGAACTTATACAAAGTCATCATATGCTGCCACATAGTCACACTGAGTCGTGCTTTTGTTCAAGGGAAGTCAGCCTGAGTCGGCCTCTATGGTGTCTCTTGACTCAATTTTCAGTCGGCCATCCCTGGTTGTCAGTATCATGTCTATCATCACATCAGTTATATTGGTCCTTCACTCATGCCAATTTGAGAAGGTCTCCATTGACTTCTTGCTGGCAGGTCTTGTCCTTATCGACGATGACATATTGCTCTGAGGACAAGCCTAGAGCTACACCCTGGCCCTATTTTCATTATTGATAGGTCACCTTATACTCAGCATTGATCAGTATCATGGGTCTTTGACTGAGTGGTTTCCCTTGTGTTCAACATTAGCTTACATTATCACACATTGGGATTCGTGCAGTACCTTGGTTTACATTTGACCCTATTGGTGGATACCTCGCCTTTGTGTCAACTTTCATTATTGGTTGGTTCAGAGGGTTTCTGCCGTGCGCTAGCCACATCTTCTGTACATCGGAAACTTACTTCGGTTAGGTTACTACATCTTTTTCATCTGATTCCTTCCACATTATTGGCCTACCAGTTACACTCGCGCTAGATTGATGAAGGATGCCTTAATGCCTTCCTTCTAGCGGATCTTTCCCTATCGACTTTGATTCATTGCTCTGGGGCAGAGATTTAGAGTCCATTTGGCAGTACCTTGGGTTTTGCAGTCATTAGTGGTAGATCCTTCACTATCGACAGTGGGAAACCATCATTGTCTCCTGATCGATAGATTCTTACAAGTGTTCGACTTCAACTCATCTATTCACACTTGTTAGATTGTAATGGTACCTTGATAGTCATTATCATTATTGGTGAGTAGTCTCGCGTTTGTTAATGGTATACATCAATGACTGGTAATCAAACGATTTTTCACATGGTCGACTTCAGATCATTTATTCCCATGTTGTAGAAATGTACCACGGTGGTCGGGGAAGACCTCAGGTTGTATCAGCATTCATTGGTTCACTTGATAGTTGCTTCTGTTGCTGCTAGTTGATACCACTCCACCTTATATGTTGCAGTCATTCATGGTGATATTTTATATGCTGGAACCTGAGTTTGCAGTGTAGTACCATCTTATTCCATCATGTTCATTTGGTACTTTTTGGGATCAGTCTTTGATATCAGTGATCTACTTCATCCTTCAGCATCATTGCCATTCTTATATGTGATATTCAGACATGTACTTGTTTGATCATGATCAGATGATCCATTATGTATTTTCCAGTCATTTATACTTGTATACTTAGTGGATCCGCTTGTACTTGATATACGGACATGCTGTACTTTCTTTGAGCATGGGTATGCCCACCTCAGACAGTATTTCTTTCTGATCTCCTTTTGTGGCTTGGTAGGCTGAATTCTGGTGAAGTCCTTCTCAGTTTTTTGACATATTTCCTTTCCATGAACTTGCTTAATACATTTCGGCCATCATGTACCCCTTCTGAACTCATTTATTAGGGGGCATCTGTTATAGCTCCAAATCTCACTCTTGAGGTTTGTGATGCTGTACTCATGGCCTAGGGAAACCCCTCCTTCCAGACATGGTCCCAAAATTTAAAAAACATTGTTTTATTCCCTATACACGACATTGCCCTGAGCTAAACGCATGTGTACGCCGGTATGTGTATACCTAACCTGCGTATATGTCTTCAAACACTTAAAAAAAATAAATCTCTTTAATTTCAGGCGGAGATCACAGGTTTCACCTGTTGATTACCTGTTAGTGTCTGTGGCCGAATTGTTCCCAATGAATTCCCGACTAAAAAACTACTTTGGGATAAGTATAAAAGGCTTCAATGGGAAGGCCTAAGGGAGGAGAGAAGAGAGAGAAAGATTACTATGCTGAGATTTCCCTGGCCAGGTTTGAAGATCCTAGTGCCTCCTGCACTTCCCCCATTTTACCAAAAACCCTTGTTTCCTATGTGATGATGTCTATATACTACTTGAGATATCATGGAGTAAGTCATGGAAGGAGCTTGTTAAAGGCTTGAGACTAGACAAATCCGGGAGACAATTCCACTTGGAGCCTGCGGAAAGATGAAGCAGGTGAGATTATTCCTTTTTGTACTTTATTTGTCTATAATAAAAGAAACACGTCTTTGTTCCTGATATAAATCTTCTTCATGTTTATGATATCCATGTTATGATTCATATATGAATGGTTGTTTAATTGCATAACTAACTACCTTTCATTATAATATGAAGATGATTTATTTGTGATGTTTAGTCCATATACTGCTGTACTTTCTAGAATTGATTGTTTTGTAGGTTAAAGGAGCAAAAGGAACTCCAAGAAGGGTTTGGACCCTGGAAGGCTCTTCTCAAATGTAGGACCTCAGGTACACCCATTATCATAGAGTTTGATTATATTAGCATTATGGCTGTAGGGAATGTGTGTTTCTCTGTATAGACAACCTCCAGTCTGCTAGGGTATCAACCCAAGACCCTAGGGGAATTTATCCCTCAACATTTCTACTGCAGGTGTCAAGATTGATCCAGAAAGAGTGAAAGCAATACAATCCTTGTTTGTTCCAAGATCAAAAAAGGACATCCAATCCTTTTTGGGCAAAATAAATTTTGTAAGGAGGTTTATCCCTAATTTTTCAGAATTGGTAAAACACATCACGTCTATGCTAAATAAGGGATTAGAAGTCAAATGGATTGATGCAGCAAGAAAATCTCTTGAAGCCATCAAAAGAGCTATTATGGAAGCTCCCAATTTGATTAGCCCCAAATATAGCAAGGAGTTCCATATCTACTCCTTTACTTCCTATGACACCCTTGCAGCAGTCTTATTGTAGAAAGATGATGCGGATTCAAAGCATCCAGTGGCATTTTTCAAAAAAAACTTAAGGGATGCTGAACTAAGGTATGATATTATCGAAAAGCAAGCTTATGATCTTATCAAATCTTTAAGAGATTTCCAAATATACCTCCTGCACTCCAAGGTAATTGCATATGTGCCCTCTTCTTCAGTAAAGGATGTCCTAACACAGCTAGATGTTGATGGAAGAAGGGCTAAATGGATTGCAAAGCTTATTGAATTCAACATAGAAATGAAGCCAACCAAGCTTATTAAGGGTCAGGGCCTTACTAAGTTGATGGCTAAAGAAAATTGCAGGATACTGGATGTGAATTGGATAAGCACAAACTCAGATGATAGACAAACAAGGGGAGAAATAGTTGAACAAGGGCAACACCAGTCTTTGTTTGAAAATCTGGCCTCTTGCGAATGGTATGATAAAATAGCTCACTTTCTGTTGAACCTAGAAGTCCCTCCAGGTCTTAGCTTGAGCCAAGCCAAGACCATTAAGCTAAAAGCAACCAAGTATTGCATTCATGAAATCTTTCTTTATTGGAGACACCCATTAGGAATCCTCTTAAGATGCCTGGAAAAAGAAAAATCTGTGGCAGTCATGCATCAGTTTCATTCCAGCATCTGTGGAGGACATCACTATTGGAAAACCACAGCCCACAAGATCCTCAGAGCTGGGTATTATTGGCCCACTCTGTTTTCTGATGTCTTTTCATTTGTAAAATCTTGTGATAGGTGCCAGAGGTTTGAAGGAAAACAACAGTTGAAATCCTTACCCTTGAAGCCAATAGATGCTAGTGGTCCTTTCCAGCAGTGGGGTTTGGATTTCATAGGGGAAATTAATCCACATTCTAGTGGCTAGCACAGATGGATCTTAGTAGCCACTGATTAATTCACTAAATGGATTGAGGCCATCCTTACTAAGAAAGCTGATCACCATGTTGTCATGAAGTTCTTTACATAAAACATTTTCACCAGGTTTGGCTATCCACACAAATTGGTTACAGTCAATGTAACAACCTTCAAGGCAAAAGAGTTGATGGACATGTGTGACTCAATGGGCATTAGGCTAGTGCATTCCACCTCATATTACCCTCAAGGAAATGGTCTAGCAGAGTCATCCAATAAGAACCTGATAAGGATAATAAAAAAGCTGTTGGAAGACAACAAAAGACACTGGGATTCCAAACTGAAGTTTTGCATTGTGGTCTGATAGGGTAACCACCAAGAAATCCATAGGGAATTCTCCGTTCAAGCTGGTATATGGTACTGAGGCTGTATTCCCAATCCAGTTGACCCTCCCTGTGGCCAAGTTCTTGCAGGAAGAGCAGAATGAGGAAAATGACATGGCAAGGAGGATTAGTGACTTGGCTAAAGTGCATCAAATCAGAGATCAATTGATTGAAAAGTATGCAGCATATCAAAAGAGAATCAAGGAAGCCTTTGACAGAAAAGAAAATATGGACAATTTTCAAATTGGAGACTTGGTTCTTAAATGGGATGCATTCAAAGAAAAGAAAGGCAGTCCTGGAAAATTCGATGCTCTGTAGACTGGACCTTTTGTCATTGCTCAGGTCCAGGGGAACAACACTTTCATGCTGCAAAGTGTGGAAGGAGAAATAGTTTTTGATGTCCCAGTTAATGGGCAGTTTTTGAAGGTTTATGTTGTTTAAGGCCTTTAGGCCCCAACATTGTAAATATGTTCTTTTATAGTTTTAGTGTAGGCTTAATTAGACTCCATGCCCAATGGAATACTAGGAAATCATGCTGATCGTGTTTCTATATGAAAGGCAGTGGTCTAGAGTTCTTGAAACCTCACAGAGCGGATTTCATCCCTATAAGGAGCCAGTTTTAGCTGTATTATGCAGCGCTAAATTTCTAATGTCAGAGAGAGGCCTCGTTTGTTTGATTGTGTCCTAAAAGAGGCTTACATTGGTCACTTTTTCCTTTCTTCCCTCACCCCTCTTACCTTTACCCTTCCCCATTTCCTAAACTAACCTTCCAAATCTAACAAAATTCCCTTTGGCCTTAGCCCTAACCACAAAGCTAAAATAACCATAAAACCTTATCCATATGCCTTATGTGCTCGTAACCCATCGCACCGCATCCCCACCATTGATCAGCCCCCTCGCCAATCCAACGACTCACATTGTGCTCGATAAAGGCGACCCGCTCGACCACTTTCCACCATCAGATCATCTCCACCGAGATCTGATGGCCTTTGCACATATCGCACGAGATACTATATCGAACGATAGCATATGATGAGGGTGGTTTTTCTCTCTCATCTGTTGCTACGTGTCGTTTATTGTGTGGAATCACGCTGCCCTGAGAAATTACCACTTAGCGCCCGAAAGTGGTGCGATGAAAACCGTTACTGCCCAAGTAAACCACCCTCACCTGTTAGCGCCCATGCAGCTCGATCACCCAATGACTGTCTGATCTATCCACTGATGATCCAACGGCCTTGATGCACCTCACTCCCACTTCAGCCGATAGCCTTCACCGAGCCATCTCCGCCATTCATCGCCCTGATCCGATGGTCATCTCTCTCACTCATCCCAACTATTCACTTACCGATGCACTCTATGTCCCATGTTCATTTTGTTGCCCGATGAAGGAGATGACCAGCTCTGCTTGACTAATAACAGTCAAACCCCAACAACTGTTGGAAATAATGAGACGGGTTGTGAATCAATATTTATTTTTCGGCTATTTTTTTACCAGTTAAATAGTTTATATTCAAAACACAAGATGAACAACAATAATCAATGCTTTTATTAATATAATCTTTGTAGTAAAATAGATACAATATATAAGTGGTTGCAATCAATTTCCAAGCTCCAACTCAAACTTTGGTGAGGCTTCAACCTCTAGAGCACCAACTCTATTTCGCCAAAACATCAATCTTGGACTTAAGAGCACCAACTCCCAAGGACTGCAATCCTTCCATTTCCTGAGACACTAGTCCCAAAGACTCCTATCCTTCGTACTTCTGAGGCATCAACCCCAAGGACTCCAATCCTTCTTACTTCTGAGGCACTAGCCCCAAGGACTCCAATCCTTCTTACTTCTGAGGCACTAGCCCCAAGGACTCCTATCCTTCTTACTTCTGAGGCATCAACCCCAAGGACTCCAATCCTTCTTACTTCTGAGGCACCAACCCGAAGGACTCCTATCCTTGTTGCTTTTGAGACACCAGCCCCAAGGACTCCAATCCTACTTACTTTTGAGGCACCAACCTCAAGGGTTCTGACCTAATCTTGTCAAGGTTTATTTGATAATAATGTTTTGCAGTCTCCAAGCTACAACATCAATGACAGCTAGTATTCTTATGAAGAAGTATTTACAACTCTGCACACTACCCACACATAGTCTCCAATAGCCTTCATGCTCTCTGATAATGTCTTCACACAACTTTAGTCATTCTACTATTAGCTACACTAAGCTCTGCATAAAGAACAAGTTCCTGTTCAAGCTTATGTTCTCTATTGGAACCTTCTCCCCTTTGACTATCTATTGTCCTATTGGCCCTTCGGCCCTCTTTGTATTCTGCTTGATCCTCTCGCTGCCTCTGTCTCCTCTAGCTTATTTCCACAGCATTTTAACAACCTTCAAAAACATTCAATAATTTATTGTTCTCTGCTTTTCTATCTTTTATTCATTCCTCATTCCTCTGTCTGTCGGTTTCCTCTCTTCACTGGCCCTTTAGCTTCCTCAACGCTCACTGTCATTTCCTCTGTGCTTGCTTGCTTCTTCAGCCTCCCGGATTATAGTTTCCTCTATCTATTCATGCTCACAGGACATGTTGATTAAATGGTGAGGGCTGATTCATGCATAGAGAACACATATTCAAAAACTTGTAACAATGCTCTCCTTTTTTAATGATGGCAGGCATAAATAGAGTCGACATAGTTTAACGGACAACCATGTCCCAATCACAATCACTATCACCATGATTCACCCCATTTAAATGACGTTCAGCCTCATGAACCATTGGAACAATTATCATAAGCCTTTCAGCCTAAAACACCCCACGCAAACCAAATATTTAATTACACAGAGAATATGAGAAAAAACTAGTCAAAAGACTAAGGCGCAGACTTCAAGCAATATTACACCCGCATCTAAATTGTATCAGGTCCACAAATTAAATCGCAATCGGTGATTTGTGACTCCTAGGGGTCCTTTATATATCGGACCCATGACTCCGTTGATGGCCGACGACCGATCCTCCACTGCTCTGGGTGTCAGTCCATCAATCGAAAATGGAAAGGACAAATCGTTCTTTGAAAATACACTTGATTTTTCATCTACCTTTTCCGGAAACAAAGGGGGTGAATTTTTCCGCTTCTCATCTTCCTATCCATTTGATTCATCAGATCATGAGGATGTCGATGAAATCATTGATTTTTATAATCGTAGCTGTCATGATCTAGTTACCCCTGTATTCAATCATGATGATGATTCTATCACTGTTGATTTTTCTAAGCCACTTGTCTATGATGATCTATGTATCGATGAAGTCAAAACCCCTGAGACTATTGAGCCACTTCAGCTTGAGCTGATGGTTATGTCAGGCCCTTGCTATCCTGAGGTTGGTTTCACTTCCAATCAGGAAATTGTTGAAACACCCAAGGCTCCTCATCACTCATCCGTACGCATTGAAGATCAATCTCACACAAATATCATGCTTCCTCCACCCAAACTACATGATCCCTTCGCTCATGCATTGGAGGAATCTTACATAGCAAGCACATGTCAATGATGCAAATTGTCTTTGTTTCTTTCATTTTCTTGCATGTCACAGTCAAGAGTATGCATATGCTTAACAGTTGCACGTAGTGTCACATAACACCATGGTAAGTCCATGGATTGCATGACATGCACTTGCAGTCACTCATGTTCTATGGACACATTTAAACTCAGAGTGTGTTTGTCTTCATTGTTATATCTTTCTTCTTTTTTGGTTCAAACATCTATGTTGTTCCCAAACCATGCCTTCACCAACACGGGTCGACCAATGTGCTGGTGGCTGCATTGGAAATATCACTTCACGTGAGCAGACCCATGCACCATTAGCTTAGGAGTAGAAGTAGCATTTGCTTTTGGTTTTTTTGCTTTCTTGCATGCATGTTTGCTTCTTACTTTGCATTTTTGTTTTGTTGCTTACTTGTTTGATTACTCTCTTTTCTTACACATTTACTTCTACTTTTGCTTTGTTTTTATTGTTTGTTTTCTTATTTACGTTTGTAGGTTAGTTTCACATGAAACCGTGTGAGACTTTCGAAACAAGCTAGGTAAAGTACAAGAGGACTTGCGCAGTTATCAATACTTGGTTATTTGTTGTCCCACCTCTGCATGAAGAGCTTGTTGTCTTCATTCAATGATACACCAATGGAAAATATGTACTATTTGAAGTGAACCTTGGTGAAAACACAATGCTTGCTCGCTAACTAGTGTCACCTACTCTAGTCGGTTGTTTTTGGGTTAATCCTTGTCAGCTCATTCAAGTAGAGTAAGGTCAGGGGGAAAACCTTAACAAGCATGTCAGAGGTATATATAAACTACTTCTTTGAAGGAACAACCTCTTCCACTCTCAATAAGTCGGGATCCATCTTCCGCCTTTGAAATGAATAAGTGCTATGTACAATTATAAAAATGAAAAATGAAAATGTGAAAAAATTTCGAAAAATGAAAAAATGAATAAGGCAAAACAAGAGAAAGGATTCATGTGCAAAGAGGTGATGCAAGTAACTCCGCCGGGGTACTGACCAGGCTCACTAGCAGAGGAGCGGTGCTTGTGTTTGTGCGTGACTCCGTCGGGGTACTGTCCAGGCCTGCTGGTAGTGGAGCAACACTAGAGATGCAACTAAAACACTAACGACCATATAGCTTGTGCACCAATATACCCCTCATCACCAATCAAAACAATTGTGTTGTCTTGGTTGGAATGTGTGTTGACTGACCAAGAGCTTGGCAGATGTTATGTCTTACAATCAAGCAAGTGTGGAAACCAAGATGAATAGAGAACTGAATGATACTTCTGGAGCTGTTAGACTTGCTTTTTACGAACAAGGTGCATTCAAAGAGCTGGAGTTCTGCCATTGTGTCACAAAGTGCTGTAGCGTCTACAACCACCCTCAAAATTTTTTCCTTAGCTTCGTTTTGGAGCCTCCCTACCAACCATCTTCATAGCATGTATTGCACTGTCAAGTACATAGGCTTCATTAGTTTCTCAGCAGCTTCCAGCCTATGCATGATAGTTTGCTTAACTCCCCTCATAGGCTACCATTCCGGACATTGGCCAGCTGCTAGTTGAGTAGCTCCCTTAGAAAATTGTGCAATTTTGGAGGGGAACCAACCTTCCCTCCAGAAATTGCGAAAATCTACTAGGCCCAGAAATTGCGTAATGTAGTCAAACAACCTTCCTCAGGAAAATTACACAATTTGGCTGAACACTGCAAATCAACTTAGAAATTGCATAATTCTAGGCAACAATCACCTTCTCCTCCTAGAAATTGCACAATCCCTCCGGGATAGCTAGCCCAACTCCTCTGAGAAATTGCGCAAAATTCTCTCTTAGTCAAGCAGGTTGTTAGAAGTGCCTTAAGGTTGAGCAGTTCCACCTGGGACCCAGCAAACTTGACTTGCATGCATGGGTTTCTTTTTCCCGAAATTGAAAAAAGAAACATGCAGAAAGAATCCCCAGATTTTAGGGATCTATTTTTAGCAGCTGGAGGTTACATGCATAGAACGTTTTAGAAAATTTCCTCCAACTGTTGATTTTTCCTAGATTTGTGGCATGCGCTTTGTGAGACTCAAACTTATTTATTCAAAACTTCAGAGCACATTCTTCACATTGATCTTGGAGCTCTAACATCCCACAACGCATCCAAGATTCTTTGGCACATCCAACTCAATTATTTCCGGGTAAGATCTTCTTTACATGTCTTTTGCAACATTTCTATCGCATTTTGTGTTTTGGCTTGTGCGAGTGCTATTTGCTTGATTTCTATGAATGCTTGTTGTTGTTTGCATGCATGTTAGCCTATACAAGCATTGTTTCATTTTTCATTTGCATCTCATTACTGTCACATGCATGACAATGTTTTGCACGAATGGTCGCCGATTCAACGACTTGTTTCACACATATGCATGTTTTTCCATTTTATGAATCTTTCATTTGATGTTTTCATGCATGATCATTCACTCCTTCTTACAATCAGTCTTACTATGCATTCACATCTTCATATGCTTTTAGTCGCCCATCGAGGGGACTGGGCAACCTTGGCCCAAACTCTACCTTACCCAAACACCATTGTGCAATTATGAGAAGGAAGGCTCTACCTTCCTCCCAGAAAATGTGCAAATCTAGCCAGTCAGTGTCTTCCAGTCTTTCTTTATGCAAATCTAAGAGGCATTGTCTATTGGCCCAGAAAATTGCGTAATGTAGTCCCTAGGCCTGCATGACTTGCCAGCTGAAATTGCACATTTCACAATCTTAGCACCCAACAAGCCAGTCTAGATTGCGCATTACGCAATTGCAGTAGTCAACAGACCTCTCGATAGTCTGGACTAATTTTTTCACAATTTCGGTAGTCAGTCTCCTGGCCTCCCAATGAAAATTGCACAATCCTTGCCAGCAGTCTCTCAGGTATGTTGCATGTCAGTCCTCAAGTTTTCTTTGGTTTCAACTGACATATTTCTTGCCATGCATGTTTCCATGTATACAGATATAGCAGGTGTTCATCTATCTCTCAGTAATTTAGGATCAATAGCCTCCAAGAGAGCAGATTCAAAGGACACTGACGAAAGTGAAATTGGAGATGCAGTTGAGCGAGTGTCTACGAGTTTGCCGATTTATGAAGACACCAAGCTGATTGTAGACAAAGACATCAAGTTGAAATGGCAAGAGGTGAATGATGCATTCTCAATCACATTTGGGGAAGATCTCGAAGACTGCAAAGTCTATGTGAACATTCACAAGTCTGTCTTGTATAGGATTTCATGCAAATATCCCGCATTCCCATGCGCGGACATGATACATTGGATCATCTCGCACATTGATCCTGAGATGATGGCATTGAGCAATGTTAGTGGGACAAATATTTCTACCTTCAGGGCATAGGAATATCAACAGATGTACCGTTTTCCAAAGCCAATGATCACCATAGAGACACCCTTCAACATACCTAGCAGCAATGCCAACTCCAGGGATATTTTGAATAACTGCGTGAAGGAGCTAGCCAAATTTAGGATGACGTCGAACCAGATTTACAAGATGAAGATACTGTGGAAGGTGTATCAGTACTTGGTCATCTTTGCATGTCACTTGTATGACCAAGATAGCATGGAGACCTTCCCACAAAGTTGGGTGATTGCATTGGACCAACTCGCTAGTGAAGGCAAAGCATGCAATTGGTCCGACATGTTGGCTCACAGGCTAAAGGAACAGGTAATAGTAGCTCAGTAACTGTCCAATTGTAAGCAAGTAAAAATCTACATGTCTGCATACATCTTGGATGCAATTTATGCCTGTTAGTAGTTCCTAGGCTTGAAGTGGGCATGGACATCAACGGAAACCTCTGTGAACACTCATTGTAAACTGTTTTTTGAATGCAGCTTCTGCGGGGTCATCACACAGTTGTCAGATCATTTTGTCACCCTGGTGTACAAGATGATATTTGAGTAGGATCCACCTTGCATATCGAAGGCAGAAATGGAGGCACTGATCGACATAGCGGATTGGTATGCCTCACCTTTTGGCATCTTCATACAGGTGTACAACGCAGAGAAGCCTCCACATGTTTTGCCAAAGTTTTCCATGGACAAGTTCATCATGCAAGAAGTGTCATACCACATCTTGACAGGATTGTCAGCTAGGCTGCACCAGAAGAAGAAGGAACCTTGGCCCACTCTTCCATTATGGATCAGGTTGTACGAGATATAGAATCTCAAGCATGTGGATACTGAGATAGAAGAGTTCAAGAAATTTACTTTTGACACTGGAAGCTTCAATCCGTATGACCCACATTGCTTTGTGAAGGATCACTGCACGAGAGTGCAATTTCCGTGGATCCACAAGGCATGTCATTGGGCCAACAAAGACCCATGGAGGTATTGTCATAGCTTCTCTAGGCCCAATGAACCATTTGACATCACTGTGGAATGGTTGCAAAGTAGCATCCAAGAGAGAACTAGCAGCAGCAGTGGCAGAGGTAAACGTACCGGCGCGCGGCAAAGGAAAGAGGAAGATTGTGAACAATGTAGAGGTAGAACAAAGTTGGAAGTTGAGAGGAGACCCACTTGTGCAGAAATCAACTTTGGTAATAGAGGTGAAGAGGCAACAATGTGACAAGAGGACCATGCAAAGGCAGAGAGAAAAACAGAAGATGGAGGAAACAATGAAGGAGTTGCAAGAGTTGAAGGAGAAACTCTTGAAGGAACAGGAGTTGCATGGAGAGAAGAAGGAAGCACAATAGGGATGCATACAATATGGGGTGCAACGTGCATAGATTGATGAAACTACACCCATACAAGAGGTAGAATCATCTAAGCAACTGACAGAAATTAGACAGGGTGAGCAGTCATAAGAGTAGGACTTCGCTCAAGATATTGAACGAGTGCTTGAGCAAATGGATACAAAGATGGAGTAGCTAGAGTTAAAGAAATACAATGACCTCATGCCTTACCACCAAGAGGTTGATCCACTGGCTTCATTGGATCCAGAGTCAGAGAAGGTCCCAAGTGACCAAGGAGATAGTGAGATCCTTGGAGATAATCCGGAAGAAGAGATGCACAACATATCATTCGACGAGTCACAACATAGAGTTGTGCAATAGTGTTGAGTGTCTACTCCGGATGACCACACATGTCCTGCACAATTTGACGAATGAGTGATTTTATTTGATGTGCACAAGCATCCAACAACATTGGCTGATGCTACCAGAGCATATTCTGAAGCCAAAAGCTCTAGTGTTCACTTCTTGATAGCAAAGAATGAGTGAATGGCTAAGGAGTTACAGATGACCAAGAAGGGAGGAGAACTGGTTACAACATCTGCTTGAGCAAAGTTGAAGAAGGTGATATTGGATGAAGTATTGTCCCTTGAGACAATCATGTGGGTGTTGTATTCTAGATTTAGTACCGTGCATAAGGAAGTTGTCCATCTCAACTGTTGGCAGCAATGTTATGCTAAAAGAGCACGTATCTTGTCAAACTTGCATACTATTGTCGACCACATGCAAACATGGAAAATGAGATAGAAGGGATCCTCGTTACATTTTCCCAAGATGATGAAGCATAGGGTGGTTGAGTTGAAGGCATGCATCCAGAGTCAGATCCATAACTATGAAGAACTCCCACAACTCGTCACTAGTTTTGAAGCTTTCCATGCACGGGTGTTCAAAAGTATGGATGTTTTTGTGCACGCACATGTGATCCCATCTATTGGGACACTCACCAAGGTAAAGACAAAAGGACAAGTCTGACTAGAGCTAGACTCATACTTTGACCAGTTGATGCGCATAGCCACCAGCGCTGACTTGGAAATCAGTGCAGACACCTTGCATCGGTATGTCGCTGTCTGACCGCACTCAAGACAATGATGCACATGTTATCAAATGAGTTGGAGAGAGGAGCCAAAGAAGTGGACCTAGATGCAACAAAGGCACGAATTTGGTTCCAAAAATATGTCACTACAGAGTACACAGACACCATCGTGGACTACCAAGCTTGGCATCAGTTCGCCGTCGTCGACCATCATGAGGATGTTGAAGAGTTGGTATTCCCATAGTTGTTCAAGTCATAGTGATCTCTTGTATGGATTTCTCAAGCCTATTTTGTCTCACATGGGTACATGTGTAGATTGTATGTAACATCTTGTAAAGTGGAAGTTCAAGCAATAACTGAATGTAACAGTCATAGTGTAGTTGAAGAGTCATGAGGGTAGTTGAACAGTCATAAAGGGGAATGTCAAGGGTCACCCCACCCTTTGCTATATATAGTACCTCGTAACTTATTGTACAGGCTTTTGGTTAGCCAAGCTTCCGATAGGAGTATCTTAGAGAAAGATTGAAGAGTATTGTAACGAGCCTTGGCTTCTCCATAGTTCACAGCTAGTACATCTCTTTGGAGGAGGAGGTGGCAGTGATTACAACGTTCCATTATCAGGACTAGTGGTTGGTCATGGTTGTACTATATGATTGGAGCTTTCACTTCTTAATATAATAGAGCCATCAAGTTTCATGCATATGTTGTTATTGTATTTCAGTTAATTTGTTTACTCTAATGATATATGTATCTGTTTGCTTACACATGTATGTATAGAATATTTTTGTATATGTATGTATGAATCTTATTGAAATGTGCCCTTGGTTTAACCATCACTTTGTATTGTTGGTTCACCTTCCTTCCATTTTGTGATGCATATTTTCTCATGTGTTCACTTCCAAACTACGTGTTTTCACAACTTTCCAAGGGGCGCACTCATTCCACCTTCAGTGTGTTAGAACCATTCATGCACCTTCCTTGGCTTGCTATGCATGTCACACCCTTTCTACCAACAAGAACATCTTACCTCTCTCTGTGTGCAACTGCGGTCAAGGAAATATCGTACAACCCACTGCTAGGACTCCTACACCAAATGGTCTAAGGTCTAGTTGGGACTTCTTACCAAGGAGATCCCCTGACATGTTGTCGAGTCTAGCACCATCAACAGATCCCCATAGTATTTGTAAGGACCAATGTATGCAAATTTACTTTCTGTGGATCCATGAGACATGTCATTGGCTAGAGGAGGACCCTTGGAGGTACTGATACAATGCATCCATACTCAATGAGCTGGTTAGTTTAGCAAAATATTAGAAGGATGCTCTACAGACAACAACATCTCTAGAAGCACCAACAACAGTAGTAGAACATGGAAATATAGTGTAGGATAAGGGAAATAGGAAGGTTGTCGAGAACCTAGAGGGAGAGAAAAGCTGCAAGATGAAGGAAAATACTATCTTGGAGAAGGTAGATTTGGAAGTGGAAGAAAAGAGGGAGCAACAAATGAAGAGAGTAGAGTGAAGGAAGAGAGAAAAGTAGAGGTTGTAGGAAGAAAAACTGGAGTTGTAGGAGACATAGAATAAGCTGAAGGAAGAACAAGAGTTTCAGAGGAGAGAAAGAGAAGAGAAGAAGAAGCAGGAAGAAGAAGAACAAAGACAAGGCATGCTGATAGGGGAAACAGCAACGATATAGGTTGACAAGTCATAACAGCTAGCAACTAATGAAGAGGGTGAATAGGTGTAGGATCTGGAGCTTGCTCAATAGATTGAGAAATTGATTGAAGTGATAGACATGGAGTTGGAACAGGAGAGGAGACAAATAATGAATACACTAACCTGATACTGAGAGAACCAAGTAAATTTCTCAGTCTCCACCACCTCAAATGTCAGAACTAGCCCCGAGCAAGCAAGGAAATGTTGTTCTCCATGATGATGATCAAATAATGGATGTGTACAATATATCATTTGATGAGTTGCAAAAGAATATTGTATAGGCATGGAGGAAGAAATTTCCAAATGATCACGCATCACCTGCATTCATCAAGGAAAGGGTGATAGTGTCAGACATTAGAAAGCATCCAATTGCCATTTCCCAAGCCATCTTGGCCTATGGAGGAGAAATAAGCTCAAATGTTTAGTGTATGATGCCTGAGAATGAACACCTGGCAAAGAAATTGCACGCTGTCAGGCAAGAGGTAGAACAACTCCAAGCATCAACACATAATGTGGTTTCCACATTAGGGGAGATGAATACAACAATACTTGTTGAAGTATCAACACTTCGTGATACCATGGGGAATATCTATGACACATTTTTCACCGTGCATAAAGCAGTTATCCATATACATGGCCTACAACAATGGATCAAAGATTTTTATCAAAATATCAAGAACATACATGCTGCCATTACCCATGTACAAGAGTGGAAAATGCAGTAAAAATGACCCCAATTGACTTAGAGAAGAAGATGAAGCCACAGGCGGAGCTTGAGAAAGTGAGGGTGTGAATGTTGATCCAGAATTATGAGAAGCTCACCCCATTCATCGTCAACATACAAGCCTCATATGTGAGCTTCTACAGTAGTTTGGATGTCATGGTGAGAAAGCACTTGATCCAATCAATCAGTTCCCTCATCGATGCTAAACCCAAGAACCAAGTTTGGCTAGATATTGATAAATACTTAGAGCAACTAAGGTGAGAGGCCACCAGGGAAGACTTGGAGCTAAACGCACACAACATGAAAAAGTACATCGGTGGTCCTATCAAGGTCAAAACTATGCTACTCATGCTTCAAAACAAGTTGGATACAGGTTCCAAGAACATATACCTGGATGCCATGGAGACAATAGTCCACTTCCAGAAAGGCACCATCAAACATTTTGGGGACACCATCACATAGTACCAAACTTAGCACCGATATGTGACCGTGAAGCATCGAGTGGATGTTACTGAGATGGAATTTCCCCAAACTCTAGAATCATAATGTTGTGTCTTGCTAGGCCATCTCTAGCCTATTTTGTCCTATATGGGTACATGTCGAAAATGTAATATGATTTTTAAATATGTTGTAAGTGAAATTCCAAGTTTGAATATTGGAATAGGAAAAGTCATCATGTAATGTAATGTGTCATTTCATGAAGAAGTTGAGGAGTCATGAGGGAAGTCATTAGTCACAAAGGGGAATGTCAAGGGTCATCGCATCCTTTGTTATAAATAGAACCTCATAACTCATAGAATGGGCTTTTGGGAGATAATATTTTGGCTAGGCTTAGACTTAGAGAAGGCTTGGGAGTATTGCGAAGAGCCTTGGCTTCTCCATAGTGTAGAGCGAGTATACTTCTTTGGAGGAGCATGTGTTCTTACCTGTAATGTTCTAATATTGGGGCTAGTGGTTGTTAATGGTGTATGTATGGATGGAGCTTTCACTTATAATAATAAAATTAGAGCAAACACGCTTTCATGCATATGTTTTTAATGTAATAGGACTATTCTTGTTGCATTGTATGTTATTTAACTTACACATATGATTATGAACTACTTTTTATACATTTGTATGAATCTGGTTGAATGTGTGTTATTAGCTTAACTCATCACTTTAACTTGTGGACTATTCTGCATTTTATATTGTGATGTCATTCTGATCATGTGTTCCTTTCAAGTTGCATACTATTATAGACTTCTAAGGGGCACACTCCATTTTCATCCTCCATGTGTTAGAATGTTCATGCTTCTCACTTGACTCTCCACAAGGTCACACACTTTCTCTCACCTAAAGTTATCATACTTTCCTCTGTGTGCTATTGTGGTCAAGGAATCACACTGCCACCCACTGCTGGGACTCCTACTCCAAATGGTGTGAGGTCTAATTGGGACTCCATATCAGGGAGATCCCCTGAATGTTGTTGGGTCTAGCACCGTCAACATTTTTGGTGCTAGAAGGAGGGCCTCAACAAAAGTTGAGCCCTTGAAGTGTGTTTTGAATTTCTACACATATCTCATGACTTCTTTCCAAATCAATACCCCAACATGTTTTTCTAGGTTTGCACATTTTGAAGTGTTGATGATTATTTTAGATGACTTGTCCATATTTAATTTTAATGGCAAGGGTGGAATAACGTTGCTTAGGCACACAGTTTCTTTTGTTGGTGTCTGTGATAGACATGATGTTTCGTCTAAAGATATTGTCTGTGGGTTGTTTGCCTTCACGTTTGAAGGGAGCACCAAGCAATGGTGTCACACATTTCCCGCAAACTCTATACACTCTTTTGATTAGTTTTTTAGAGAATCATGTAGTGCTTCTGTTCTTTATGACCATAGAGCCCTTAATAGAAAAATTTAAAATTGTAAAAATATTCTGACGAATCTCTTCAATATTTTCATGATCATTTTCTTCACTACTATTTCGAATTTCCTAAAGATGAAGTTGACTAGGAAATCTTGAATGAAATATTTCATATCTTGTTCACGTTTATGAAAATACACATGAGTTAGAATTTTTTGAACCTCTCCTAACATACCCTGGTGTTAGATCTTATATATTTGATATGGAAAGGTTGCTGTCCCAGGTGACCCTCCATCCCCTTCCCATAAAAAAACTACAACTCTGCAGGTTGAGGTGGGAGAAGTTGACCATCCACCTGTTGATCTATCTCCATATCCTCCTACACCTCCTGCTCAGGATTTATGAATAAATTTAGATTGTAACTCCAATGGTTGTCATGTGGTGTTATATCATAATGCTCGGTCCTCTTAGTCCCTTTGATCCTCCAGATTTTGGTGTGGTGTGTTCATCCGTCTCAGATCTCACTTGTGATGTTCACGAGGATGAAGTTATGGATGGAGTTGGTGTTGAACAACCAACCTGAGATATGATTTTTTATGAGTATGTGTGGGGGTCTTAACAAGAGTCTACAATGAAGGATGACCTTCTTCTATTCGCACCCCATCCACTTTATCCTAACATCTTCCAAAATTTTGTCAGTTCTATTCCATTTAGTCAAAATTCATTTCCGAATGTTTCTATTTTCGATCATTCCCTGAACATGTGGAATGCCAGTTTTTCATAACAACATGGAGAGGTAATTAAGGAATTTAGACTTCTGTGATCCATAACATTGTTTAGAGAATTTTCGGCGAAATCACATAAACAATCTTTTGTCGCCGCGTTTCGAACCAACCAATGTGGTTCATCGTCAGGACAAGTTTGAAATGCGTCGACAAAAGATTATTTATGTGATTTCGCCGGAAATTCTCTAAACAACATGGAGAGGACCAATATATCTTTCCTGATCCTCCCAATATCTCATCTTACCTTTCCAAAAACATAGAGGGTGAAATTTATTATTTTTTATGATTCTTCAGACCATGAGGATTCCTTTTTCCATCATCTTGAACTTCCTGATCATGGGTGTCGTGATTTTTTCATTAATTCATTCAATCAAAATTCTGATTTGTCCACTGTTGATCTTTCTAAGCCACCAGTCTTTGATGATCCATCTTCTGATGAATTGGAAACTCCTCAAGCGGTCGAGGCACTTCAACCTGAGCTGATCGTTATGTCAGGTTCTCGTAGACTTGAGGTTAGTTCCTCTTCGGATAAAAAATCTGTTGAATCTTCCTAGGCTCCTCATCACTTTGTTGTTCACATTGAAAATAAACTTGTCTTACCATTTTCACAATATCCACTGGAATCACACGATCCTATTGCTCAAGCATTGGAGGAGTCATATGTAGTAATCATTGTTGCAAAATGGAAGTTTTCTTCTTTCTTTTATATTTGCTCATTTTTCAAGTTCGAAGGTGTGTACATGTTTGTATTCCACTTACAATGTGTTAGAAGGCCATGATACATCCACATAGTGTCTCTCATGTGCTTTCCATTTTTAATTTTTTGTGGATGCAGTCAAGCTTCACACTTATTGGTTTACATTGTTTTATCTTTCTTGTTGGTTGGTTTACTTGTATACCTTTCTTGTCGGTCATGCTCTCACCTACATCAACGAACCAATGCGCCAATGGATGCATTGGAAGTATCACTTTATGTGATTTGGCATATGTTCTACTTAGGTTAGGAGTAGGAGTAGTTTTTCTTTTCTTGTTTGTTTGTTGATTTGTTTTTCTTTTTTTTTTTTCCTTTTCTTGCTTCTTTCCTTTGTTTGTTTTCTTTTTCACTTGTAGGTTAGTTTTCGCATGAAACTATGTTTGGCTTCTTATTCAAGCAAGGTGAAATTCAAGAGGAACTTGTACAACTATCAACACTTGGTTATCTATCTATCCCCTCTCTTTATGTCAGTCTTAAATTTATTTTATTCGATGACACCCCGATCGAAAATACGTTCCTTTTGGAGAGAGTCATGGTGAAATCACGACGCTTGCACTCTCAACTAGTACCACCTACTCTAATCGGTTTTCTATTTCTGTTTAACCATTTTCAACTAAGTGAAGTAGAGTAAGGAGAGGGGGAAAACCTTAAAAATCATGTCAAAGGTATATATAAATATCCTTCTACTTTCAATAAGTCTATATCACTCTTCTGCCTCATGAAAAACATAAGTTCCTATGAACAGTTCTTTCAAAATGAAAAAAATGAAAATGCAAAAAATAAAATGAAGGGACAAAGAAGAGAAAGGTTTGCTACATAGAGAGGTGAAGAAAGTAACTCCGTCGAGGTACTGTCTAGGTTAGCTCACATTGGAGAAATGATTCTATTCCTAAAGTGGATCCACTAGTGCACCATCCAAGCCTACTGGTAGCGGAGAAACACTAGAGATGAAACTAAAACTTTGATAGTCTATTTTACTTGTGCATCTATATACCCCTCATCCCCAATCGAAACAACTCAGTTTGACTTGGCTTGGTATGTGTGTTGCCAATAAAGAGAATGGTAGGGGCTACATCTTTAACTTGAGCTAAGTGAAGAAGCTATGATAATCAAATAACTGAACAATACTTCCAGAAGAGTTAGAAGCACTTTTTACGAGATAAGGTCCATACAGAGATGTAGTTCTACTAGTGTGTTGCCAATGTTGTAGCGACTACAACGACCCTCCAAAATTTTTCTTATGCTTTGATTTTGGAGCCTTCCTTCTAAACCACAAAACCTCATCTTGCACTGATCCATGTACTTATGCTTTGATCTTCTGACTTGGTCCCTTAACAATACTGGGTTTTCCTTAGAGAACTGCACAATTCTTGAGGGAAGTTGGCCTTGCTATTGGGAATTGTGCAGTCCTAACTACCAGTAATGCTTGAGCTCTAGAAATTTTTAGTCATGGAGGGTCAGCCCAACACTAAGCCTAGAAATTGTGCAAACCCCAATATGCTCAGAAACTATGTAGTGCATGAGATGGAGAGTTGCCTAGTCCTTCCCAGAACTATGGAATCTTCTCGAGAAATGCATGGTAGTATTTCCTGAAAAAGAAAAAGAAAAAGGAAAAAATAATAAATAATCCCTAAAATATAGGGATCTATTTTTAGTAACCCAAAGGAGGCACTTGCGTCATTTTTAGAAATTTCTACTAAGCGTTGCTTTTTCCTTTATTTTAGGCATGCATGTCATAAAACCTAACTTAACCAAATCTATTTAATCGATGCTTATAGAGCTCATTTGCATACTCAATCTTAGAGCTCTATCATTCTTGAGGAGATCAAGGAGCCTCCAGTGCTATCGTCATCGCTTTTCTGGGTATGTTTTTATTTTCTCGTCTTTTGTCGCTTTTTCTGTCACTTTTTGTTGTTTAGCTTGCGAGAGTGTTGTTTCACTTATTTATTTGCATGAATACTAGAATTTTAACTTGTTTTAGCTTATAGAAGTGTTGTTTCAAGTTATAGATTTGCTTACCCAAATGTTGCATGAGTTTTCTTGTTTTTGCACTAACGGTCGCCATTGTGGAGACTCTCTTCACATGCTTCATTTTCATTCAGTTTAATCAATTTCTACACTTGTTTCACATGCATTCATTAACACTTGGTCGGATATGCACTTAGAATCACACCATCTTTTAGATCTTCTTGTTTTTCATACTCCCCTTGGGTAGATATGGGTCCCCTTTGCCCAGATCTCACTTTTCACAGCTAGCTCTATGCAATCTAGAGACTCAAGCCTCTACCTTGGCTTCTGGAATTGCACAGATCCTAGCTTGGGCTAGCTCCAACTATATACTATGTAGTTCCAAGAGTCAGTCTCCCAACTTGGCCACTGAGACTACGCAATACGCAGTCTCTCCCAGGACTTGGCCCGGACTAAACTACACATTGCATAGTTTCAGTCATCACTCTTCCAAACTGACTGCTAGGACTATGCAATGTGCAATTCCCATAGTTAGTCAATCCCCCATATAAGCCAAAAATGCACAGTCCTTCCCATCATGAGCCCAACTTGCTACTTGATCTTGTCTTGAAGTTGTTTTGATTTTAGCTAACATTTGCTTTCCATGAGTGTCTTCTTTGCCCCATAGGTACAACAGTGGTTGATATTCTCTCTAGTAGTTATAGTTAACATAGCATCCAAGAGAGTTGCATCAAATGAAACTGCTAAGAGTAGTACTAAGGAAGAAATTGAGCAGATACCAGTTGATCTACTAGTATATGCAAATACTCAGCTCATCATTGAGAAGGGAAAAACACTACATGGCAGTAGATCAAAGACACATTTGCAAAGGAATTCAAGGTATATTTAGAGGGCTGAAAGGTTTATCTTAGCATCCAACAGTCAAGGTTGTACAAGGTTCCATGCAAGTAATATGTTCACTCATTGCTTTTTAAAGTTATCAGTTGCCTAGAGTGCAAAAAAGTAGTGAATTTTGAATCCATTTTCCAAGCCACTTAATCTCTCAAAGTCAAATAAGACCCTATCCTCTACATATTTCTCGTGATAAGCTTTCCAAAGATATATAGAAGTCCAAAAATGGACTTCTATATCAGAAGTTAGAGTAGTTTGAAGATGGGGGGTTTGTTGCCTTGAAATGAAAGAGAAGAGCACATTAGAGGACCTTGCAGTCCCACATCCCGCATATTGGCTAGATCGCAGTCCTGCAGTCCCATGAACCCATAGTCCCACATCCTACATATAGGTTCACATCCCATAGTATTGTGATCACACGATCCTGCAGTCATGTGATCCTGCAGTACCACGATCTCGCATTACCGCATCTTCACAATAAATCCCGCATATCGGTGATTGGCGTGGCAGTGGGGTTCTAACTTTAAAAACCTTGTAGTATCATCCATTTGCGATATAAGATTAAATTGTCAGGGAGGGGCCAATTCTATTTAAAAAAGGAATTCATGAAAAAACCAAGGCTGGGCAGACCCTTTCTCTCTCCTCCACGTGGCAATACGGAAGGTGATGTGGCCATACGGGGGACACGTTTCGCTCAGTGTTGGCATTTTCAGGGGTTCTATAGGGGGTTTTTGGGTGACACGTGTCACCACTCATAGGGTGACACATGGTAGTAATGACGTCATGCCCCACAGTTCGACGATCAATGATCACATAGGCTAAGGAACTTCTACACCTTAGTCTCTCCCGGCCTACGATTGTGATAAGTGGAATCCTCCTAGGCATGATATATTATGTGATCGGGCCTCTAATGCTCCCGTGTCCAGAAAATTGGCCATTGTTGAGAAGGAAGATAAATGGTCCCCCTCTCCGTGGTTGTGATTACGATATCTTTGGTGGTCTCGATCCCGTAGATCGGCAATTGCAAGGGTAAAGGAGAACACCACAAGCAAAATACTATAACTCGTCGGCATATGATATTCTGCATAACAAAGGAAAATGCCCCATAATAGGATATTGAAGGCCTTAGCACCTGAGGGCTAAGCCACTGGTCATAGCCCCTGATCATATGATAAGAAAAGAGGAAAGGGGAATGAGGGGGATCATAGCCCACAGATTCGTAATGTTTCAAAGGTAGAAACCCTGATTATAGCAAGGCCCCAATAGCACAATATAGGGCATTAAAGGCGTATGGGTCGGCAGCTGAAGCAGTGAATGAAGTATGGTGCGACAGTAGATTAGCATGGGGGGGGGGACAGAGGAAGACTTAATGGCATGGCATATTTCTCCACTCAGTCATGCAACAAAGGACTACTTGGACACACTAAATTCCCATTCCAAGATAGACATTTAGAGTCGACCCACTCCATACTCTAGTGAATGAGATATTCAAGCAGTTAAGTCAAAAGCGACAGGTGAACTAGCCAACACATCATGGCAGAGATGTGGCTTGATCAAAGGGGCCTCCACTGGAATGACAGAGGGACACCTCCTCCTTCACCTTTCTGTTTTCCTCCATCTCTTACTAGTTCTGCAATTTCCATTTATTTCCAAGAAAGGGACCAGATCCCCATTGTAATAATTTTGGGCAACAACACCTTACATAGGCCGAGATAGCTACTCTAGAAGAGAGATGGAGCTCTGCTTGAGATATTTTGTAAAATGTAATTCCAGCTCCCCCTCTTCTTATAAAAAAGTGGAAGAAACACTTTGCCAAAGGGTTGGTTGGCTGGTTATGAAATTTCTCACCCGCAAGGTCTGAATTCTGAAAAGTTGTTTTGGTTCAGCTTTCTTTATGGGGGCCTGACTGATATCATACTGAATGTATGTACTGGTCATATAGAGATTTTAATATAAATGAAATTTCCCTATTGATTCGAAGAATGATTAATGTGTACCATGTTCCTCTTAGTAATATCATTTCATTTGTGTTTTTCCTCATTTGAAATAGTATAATGAGTGTAGTTGGTTCCTCTCTAATCTATGGATTTATATTAGCTTTTCAATAGAAGACAATACATGTGTTATCACAGAACTACATGTGTTATTCACTAGCATTGCAGTACCTGTAAAATTACATATTTACTTTTGTATTTGATTAACCTATAGGACCTGGGTTAGCCTAGATCTATTAGCTTTTGGCAGAGAATGATACCCATGTCATGTTTGGTCTGAAACTTTCTTTTGCACCCTGCTATTTCTATCACTCCACCTCCTCCCTCTTCCATATTTCTATTGGAAAGTCTTTTCTTAGGATTTTGTGTTGTTTACAACCCTATGCATCGAATTCCATAGTTTTTCTGGAGCACTGCTACTTAGAATTATATTTTTTGCAGTTGTATGCATCTATTTCCCTCCTTCCTTTCCTCCTCTCAACCATTTCTACAACTTTAGTTTAAGTTGTCTCATTGTTGTGTGTCAACCACCCGAAGAAGAGGCCATTTCTCTTTGAGATTGCCCCAATATACCCCCAGCATTTAGATCCATGTGTTGAATTGAAACTACCTCAGTGAAGGCTTATTGAACTAAGCCCATCCTATTACCTTTTTACTTGAAAATTGGAGTGTTGAAAAGCATTCAAAAATTATCTCTTAAGCACTCCTATCTTTAAGATGTCCTAGGCACTAGTCTACAATAAACCCATAGGTTGTCTCTAGGAGGCTTTCTATATCCCTTGTAGCACTTGTGTTTCTGGTGTGATTTGAAGCAACAACATCTATCTAGTGCCGTTGCGAGGAATAGATTAGAATATTTTTCCTTGGGTACGACAAAATTTTACATTTCCTCTGTTAGGTGAGCAAGGGAAGTGTGGGTTGGAGATCTCTCACCTTGGTGACTCCACTATCAATTTTATGGTGAACATCCTGGTAACTCCACTATACATATCTCTATTTGATCGTCCCTACCTTTGACGCTGAAATCACTCATATAGGGAGGTTTTCGAGATGGCCCTTCCTACATTTCTAGTCAACAAATTTTCCCCACTAGAGTTTTCTTCTATTGCTGGTTATCCAAATCACGTCCCTTCATTTCATGAATGGTATACCTATTTGCCTAAATTCAGTGGGAGCATAGATAGAAGGCCTGACCAAAACCTCAAAGAATTTCATGAATGCATGGAACAACAAGGTATTCTTCTTGAAGATGTACAAATCAAGTTGTTCCTATATTCTTTAGAGGAGGATGCTAGATTTTTCTTTAAGATGATACCTCGTGGTAGAATATATTCCTTGAAATGTTTTCATACAACGTTTTATCATTATTTCAAAAGAGTTTAACCATCAAATGCTTTGTTTGAAGATTGTTGCGCGTAATTTAATGATGAATACCTTCCTAAGTTTGAACACCCCGATGAAGATGTTTTTTGAACTCGACTCCAAGAAATCATCTGCTCACATTAAGAAGCATCACCTAGTGAACTAGAAAGTGAAGAAATAAATATCCTTGAGCTATCTACAAATCCTCAGGGGTATGATTCGACCAAACTAGATGTTTTTCCTTCAGATGATGAATATGACTCTTTTGGAGAGTCAAGTGACGCAGAGCCACCACAACATCAATAATGGGAATCTTTACAAGAAAAGGAGGCTAATCAGGAGGTCAACAAAACTGATCTAGTTCACAATGCACACCCTTCATATGGAGAACAATACCAAGACCCTCCTAAAATTTGTGATTCATATTGTTTAGAGTAGGAAGAGGTGGTGATGGAAGTTTAGAAGGAGTGGTTTACCAGCAAGTGGGGAGAAGGCTCCCAACAACAAGCTTTTCAAGAAGAGCCCAACGCTGAAGACTTCACTGTAGATTTCCAAAAGGAATGTCCCTTTGAAGAATGGGTAGAAAAAGATCAACAACAAGTTTTTCTTCAAAAATCTAAAGTAGAGGAGCTGGACAGTGTTTGTGGCTACCCTGGCCAAGAGGATATCTGTTTCTGAGAAAACTAGTGTCTTTTCGATCTGCTAGCCCCACTAGGATTGGCAGCTATCCTAGAAACAAACAATCAAAGAAATTTGTGATTTCCTCTATGTATGATAGATAAGAGAGAATGAAAGGGACCAACCTGGATCTTCCGCTTGACTCCTTGCTTGATTTCTCTCCCCCTTGATAGAGCTTGCAACTCCTCTCCTACTTGTCCCGCTTAGAGAATACCTGTAGAAACAAAGTAACAAAACATCATCAAAGCATCTCGATCTATTATATCATAAACAATTCAGAATTGGAAATACATTGAACATACAATGGAATTCACAAATAACAAGATTCAGAAGTGCACAATTGTATGGAGGAAAACTCAAAGAACTTTATTAAAATAGAAGGGAGAATTACAACCCAGCTGTCCGATCCAGCATCATCCTCCTAGCATCAAAGCCCTCTTCACCTCATGAAAAGCAAAATCACCCAACAATACAATGTTCTTTCTCAAAGACAAACTATCAACACTTCCTTACAAATTACAAAATTCCAACCTCCAGATCTCTCAGATGAGGGATCCATTTATAGATGTCTACAAGGGTGTGAGTCATCTCTAGTTTTTTGATTAGTGTCATTCCACTTGTTGTTCTTGGTTCCACTTGGAGATTTCTTGGATCTCTTACTCATCCTTGGGCGAATTCAGAGAGGCAAGTATCATAGGAGAAGTTTCTAGAAGATTCCATGAGCATCCACTTAGCAAACTATCTCAGACATTTGTCCATTCTCTCTCATTGTACCCCATAGAAGGCCTCTTCAGTATGCATCACACCTGGTCAGTATGCATCGCACCCTGGCAGTGAAGCAGTCAGTATGGTCTAGTCTTGGCCAGTTCTGAGTGGTTTTTCAGGTAGAACTTATGGGGAATGATGTAATCAGTTGACCATGATCCTTTAGGGTATGAAACAATGATTTTAGGGGTTAAAGATCCCTTAGTTTATCGACATATAAGATTGGGGTTGTAGTGCCCAAATATGCCTATAACAGTTGCCCCCTAAAGCATGAATTCGTAAATCTTTTGATGTTGGGTGAAATGCTTTATCATGAGGATCCGAGGTATTCAAACTAGAAGGTGACCTATATAAGATACAATACAATACATCATCATCATATTATTTTCATGATCTAGCTGAGGTGGGCATTCCATGCTCAGCTTTATAAAATCATTTTCATGTACATAGAACAGATAATCGTCTGCAGTTGTACACTGGTGATTCTTTATATGTAGAGTCATCATCCCTAGCTTGGATGATCATCTGTGCAGCTTCTATGTACATTTGATGTCTTTATATTCCTGAATATATTGCAGCCCGAATGGATGAAACTAGATTCGGGGTCTTCAAACTTGTTCAATCTTCGCCTGATGTAAAAGTCGATCCATTTGAAAATATGTCATGAAGTTGAACATGGAAAGAAATCGCCTGATTACCAGCCAATAATGTAAGCTATTAATATGCACGAGGGCAATCACTAATAATTATAATGACCCTCAAGGTACTATAGTACAATTCACGTGGTGTGAATATATGATCCGATGTCGAACACCACGCAAAATCACTTGGTCAAAGGCCATTGATGTGAACCTGTCGCCAAAAGTGAGAAACCTGTCGTTGAGGCATGCAAGATTCAAAGTACTGAAAGGGTTGTTTCTAAGTCAACTTCTTGGATAATGAGCTGATGTCGACAAGAAGTGACCCGTCATAGGAGGGCATTAATGCATCCCACATATATGACACGAAATGAAGCAAATGATTTTCTGGAGGTGAAAACGATCTGATGATACAAGGTTCAGGAATGGTAGTCATGAAAAATGGAGAGTGAAGGTATTGCAGTGGATGAGGCATTAACTGGATGGTGAATTCTCTGAATGACTTCTCTTGAACATATCAGTGACATTGAGATGGATTGGTAGAGCTAACCCCAAAAGATGGATGGTATGGAGGACCAATGGTGATATGACCAGTGAATAACCCAACCCGACTCAATCATGGTGATGGAGTGAAAGTGTCATGTTAAGAGTGACCTGCTACCAATAAAATTCTTCAAGTTTTCTTCCATTTTTCCCCAGTCATTGCTGACCAGTACCTCTTTATTTTTTTCAATCTTGAGGAGGATAACATATGCTTGTTCTATAATTTTCCCTTCGGGCAAACCTGTCGCAATGTTTTAGCGAGCCTAGTGATAGTAAAACTCATTCTTGTCTAGGTGGACAAGTTTTTCGCTATTGTTTTAATGAGTTTAACGACAAGGATAAAACGGTCCTTTTCATGTTTAGACAGTTTGAAAAGGGAAGAAAAGGAAACTCCAGTAATTTTTTTCGTAGCATAATACCTTAAGTCAGAAAAAGGATAAAATGATACAAAAGGGATGAGTTTTTGATAACTTTAGCAAGCCGAAAAGACAAGCACTCGAACTTTTTCATGAGATAACCCCTCAGGTTTGAAAAATATTGAAAATGTACAGGAGGGATGACACTTCCAACCACTTTAACGATCTGGAAAGGCCAATAGCTCAACAATCTTTTCATATTTAACGAGTCTGAAAAGAGTTTAAAGGAGATTCATTTTTGAGGAACGAGTGGTGTTTCAGGGTAGCAACTGGTTCCGGATAAGCTTGGAACTTCTCAAAACATGGTGATGTGAAGAGGGTGGCTAACAGGACCACTCATTGCAGCTGTTCCTCAAAATGGTAAACAATCAAGTGGAAGTGTATGATCGGCCAAAAGGATGAAGGTGATGGAAGGAACACAACCAAGGTTCAAAAGGCTGATATAATTGCGAGCACAAGGGTTATTTACCAAACATGGGTTCATTTTTTAATGAGCTTGAACTTTGGGGGAACATATGCTCAGTGGTAGGTTTATTGTTTAACGAGCTTGAACCATACGATAACATTGCTCATAATAGTGGTAAAAAATGTTCAATTCACCGTTTAACACGTTAGATTCTTTCGTCGATCATTCAACCTACTCAATTTCTCCTTCAAATTGATTAGAAATACATATATATTCCTGAAAAATGAACTAAAAACTAACGTTTTACTTGAAGTATGTGAATAGTAACGGAAAAAGTAGTTTTACCTTTCATTTTCATCATTTAATTTCAAATTTGGGATTTTGGAGCTCTGAAGTGGTTTTCCCCCTCAAATTTCACCAACTGATTTTAGAAGATCTGGTGGACTATTCTTTGTGCCGTCAGGACCAGGTAGGAGCTAACCCTGAGCTCTTCATTTTCGTTCCATATTTTCCTGATTTTGAGCAAGTTTTCCCCTTTTTTTGGGCCGCTGGGGTTTGAAGAATTTGTTCTCCCATCATTGCACCTGGTCTATATCGAAAGGTGGAATGCATACTGAGCTGTACACTGGCAAGTCAGTATGCATCTCACCTTGCTCAAAGGTAGGGTGCAATGGGCGCAGAAAGGAAACTTTACACAGTGATTTTTCTTGAAATTTTTGCCTATTTTTGCTCAAATTTGGATCCTAATTCATATTTTGTCTGTATTTCAGATATTTTTTGGATCAAGATGATCATCACATGGCATGAACGTGAACATGAAGAAGAGGACATTATTTCCTTACACGATCATGGCATAGTTACTGCATTATGAAACTATGGTTTGCTTAAATTCTTTCGCATATCTAGCATGAGGCAACAAATCAGTTTGTTGTAGTATTTTCTTGATGCTTGGGATCCGATCAACCGGGTATTCCAGATTAGAGGAAAATCTATTCCATTGATAGTTGAGGATTTCTAATTTCTGATAGGGTTATCGAGGCATGGTGCCCCTCTTTCATTATCAGGATCTGCCTATGGGAGTGAATATGTGAGAGATTATATTCGTCAATTCTGTAGAGATGGATCTCAGCCCAACAGAGATGGCAAGATCAATATCTGGGATGTCACTGATCAGCCCTTGAGGACCATTTTATTTACCTTTTCTAGATTGGCTGGCAATGCAGCTCTTCATTTGGAAAACAGAACTTACGTGCAGTACACCCTGGAATGCCCGCAACCAAAGGTGTTCAACTGGTGTGAAGCGGTACTTCCTGTCACAAAAGAATAGCTCTCCAAAGTAAAGAATGGAAGATCAAAGAATTTTTTCTACAGTTCCATATTGACTGCTTTTGCCTTGGAGAGGATTCCACTGATGCAGGCTCAGTACATTTCACTAGGATTGCCAGCACCAAGGGAACCGCGGATGCAGAGATGGGTTGATCTTATGGCTAGACATGCTGGTCAGTCATAGATTTCCTTCTCTGATGCCTTCTTTGAGTGGTTCGACTGTCAGGAGATGGTCTTTGTGGAGTATCCATATGTCGGGATGGATTTCTGAGGCGACCCAGATTTGGCGTTACCAGTTGGTGAACAGTGGAGTGCTATAGCTAAAAAGATTTGACCACATCTTTTTTTATCAATTTTATAATATTTTTGTGTTTTTAAATGTTATCAAGACTAATTGAACTCATATGTGTGTGTAGATATTGGGCTAGTGCGACCAGTGGCATGCCCATGGGCAGTAGCTGGCGCTCCAGCAAGAGAGGCTGTAGGGAGGGCCATACTTCGAGATCTAGACATATCGGAGACCCTGGCAGTGCTGCATGATCAAATCAAGGGCCTCACTCTTGGTATTCAGGATGTGAGGACCGACTAGTTACCTATGAGGTTACAATGTCGTACTACTGGCATGACGAGTCGATAGACTAGGCTCTTTCGTATGATCGCACAGGCAGTGACATGCTATCACCAACATCATTAATCTAGGATGCTTTTCTACATTCATTTTTTAGTTTCTTGGTCATATGACCGATTTTTTCTTGGACACAAAACATTTTGTTAAAAACTATAAACAGTTATATATTTTTGATTTTCAGAGTTTTATTTTGGTTAAGTTATTCGATCCTGATGCAAATGTTAATTTGAAATGCTTTTCTTTACAAATGCTACAAATGTCTATCTAACACATAATTTGCTAGTGAATCAGTTAATGTGTTTAAGTTTCTGGAAATGTGTTGATATTGAATGGAATCAAACTATCTTTCCAAAATCCTGACTCTTAGGAACATACGATAAATAGCTGGGTTCCGAACGGAATAGACGCCAGTAAGCTGTAGAATGACGAGTTGCGAATCTAGCCTAACAACAAGTGAGCGTATGTCATGTGAAATGGCATCAGAGAGAATCTCAATCAACATGCTATACTCAGTGATGTTATTCATTGATCCAACAATACATATCCCCCTAAAACTCACTAACTCGCTGCTTGGAGTAAAAATGGCCCAGGCTGCAGAAGATAGGTTTTGCGTACTACGACTAGCTCTGTTGGCATACCCAACAAATGGTTCCAAAAAGTCTGACATCTGCAACAAATTCAAAGTGGATTACCTAACCAAATGACAACTCTAAAAGAAAACAAAAATGTAACAAAAGCATATATACAAATAGATTACTACACTTAGTCAAGCATAGTAACGCTTAAGATACAACCCATTTTGGGGTTGCGACAATGGAATCCCATCATAATCCACCAGCTCGTAGGCTCCTTTTGTCAATACTTGTTTAACAATGTAGGGGCCCATCCATAATGGTTCGAACTTACCTGCTCCCAATTTTTCAGAGTCTTGATCATAAAGCAAGACTAGGTCACCTTCTGAGAAGACATGAGGCTTGACATTTTTGTCAAATTGTGCCTTGACACGTTTCTTATGTGATTCATTAGCCAGCATAGAGTCATGATGGGTTTCATCAAAGTGGATTAGTTCCAAGAAACGAGTTTCTTCTTTCAAAGTCTCGGGAAGCAGATCAATTGCGAGCTTGAGAGATGGAATTTCGCACTGAATTGGTAAGACAGCTTCCAGATTATACACCAACTCAAAAGGCATAAATCTGGTCGCATTTGTCATCGAAGTCCTATATTCCCATAGAGATGAGTACAAGATTAAATGCCAATTCCATTTGTGGACTCCAATCATTATCTGCAACATGCACTTAAGGACTTTGTTGATTGCCTCCACCTGTTCGTTAGCCTGTGGATAATATGGAGTAGAACTATCGTGGGACAATCCTAATTTGGTAGTCAATTCAACCATCATGTGATTGCGAAAATGCGATCCATGATCTATGACTATAGCTTGTGGAACACCAAATCTAGAGACTACATGATTAAAAAAGAAAACAACAGCCGTTTTGCCGCTGTTGTTTAATGTAGGCATCGCCTCAGCCCATTTTGTAAAATAGTCAACAACGATTAAAATATACCCATGCCCCTTGGCCGAGGTGGGGTTACATGTCATGAAATCAATGCCCCATTTAGCGAATGGCCCAACAGTAACTACCGGATGCAGTGGTGCAGGTGGTAATCTGGTTTTGCGATAAAAAATATGACAAGCGTGGCAACTTCTGACTACAATTATGCAATCTTTGAATATAGTGGGCTAGAAGTAAGAAGCTCTTACGATATTTTGTGCAGTAGCATAATTAGATATATGCCCCCCACATGCACCTAAATGACAGTGATTTAGGACTTTTTCAACCTCGTCATGCATGAGGTACCTTCACAAAACTATATCGACACCATGACGGTAAAGTGTTTCACCGGCGATCATGTAGTCTTTGACTTGGTATCGAATACACTATTGTTCAGAGCGAGAGGTGTTAGGCCTAAAAGTTTGGGTTTGGAGATAGACCAGTATATCTCCATACCACGGATTACTTGACAATATAAGAAACAAAGTCTCATCCATGATTGATGCTTTAGATGTTAAATCATTGGATGACGATGGGAGGTCACAAAGTAACTCCGCGAAGACGAGAGACTTCTTTGATTTGGATTTGGTGAATTATAGATCAAACTCTTGCAAAATGGCTATCCATTTGGAATATTTCCCCCCTAGTAATTGACGTGATAGAATGTAGGTCATAGGGTTCCAATATGACAAAATGGTAGTTTTGTGAAAGAGAATATAGTGTCGAAATCTCTATATTGCTTGAAAAGCTGCTAAAGTTATCTTTTTAGCATAATAGTACTTTCTTTCTGTATAATTTAAGTTGTGGCTTAAATAATACACAGGATGTTTTATTCCATTGTATTCTTGCACTAAAACCATGGCAATGGTCGTATCTGTAGCAGCAAGATACAGGTCAAAGTATTTTTCATAGTTAGGTGCATACATTAATGATGCTTTTACCAGGGAACCTTTTAAAGCATAAAAGGAAGCTTGCGCAACCTGATCCCAGTTGAAGGGTACTTATTTTTTCAAAAGATGTGTATAACTTTAAGCAAGTTCAGCATAATTTGTAATGAACCTCCTTAGAAATTTAGCCTTCCCTTGGAGTTTCTGAATCTGAAGCAAATTTGAAGGTGGAGGCATGTCAAGGATTGCCTAAAACTTACATGGGTCAAGTCAAATTTTGTCCTTAGAAACTACGAAACCAGGTAATCGACCTAAACCAACACAAAACACAACTTGTGTGGATTGAGTCATATCTTGTAGTGTTGGCAACGTAGAAATATGGCTCTCAAATGCTGCAGATGATCCGTCTTCTTTCGTGAATGAGCCAATAGATCATCGAGATATGGTTGAATGATGTGTTTGATGTCATGGAAGGTGTAGTTCATTTCCCTTTGAAAAGTTGCCCCTGCGTTCTTCAAACCGAAAGGTAGTTTACGGTACGCAAATGTGCCCCATAGACATATAAATGCAATCTTTGACTGGTCCTGTAGGTGGATATTGATTTGGTTGTACCCGGAAAATCCATCCATGAATGAAAAGATTTCACATCTAGCACACTCATCAATTATCTGGTCAATGAAGGGTGTAGGGTAGACGTCCTTTGGACATGCTTGATTTACATCCCTATAATCGATGCACACTCTAATTGTTCCTTGTTTTTTCATCACAGGAACAATATTTGATACCCAATCAGTGAGAGGAACATGGTAAATGAAACCAGCATGCAAAAGTTTTTCAACTTCTGCCTTAATGGCAATGACTTTCTTCGGGTGAACCGGTTGAAGCTGTTGTCATACTAGTTTGACATTTGGATACATCTTGATTTCATGTTCAACGATGCTTGAGTCAATGCTTGTTATTTCTTCATATGACCATGCAAAGACATCTCTGAATTGACGAAAGAGAGCGCAGTATATTTCCAGTTCTAAAGGAGAATACGATTTGCCAACATGAATATTCTCTACAACATTAGGTTTGGTCGAGATATTAATGGCGATAGTTTCTTCAATATTGGACAGATTTCGCTCGGAATCCACCATATTTACAATATTTGGTAGGAAATAAAAAACTGAATGATGATTAAGGCCACTTGAATAATATTCATTGTTATCTTGAAGGTGGGAACAATGGTGGTAAGCTTCCCATGCCGGCGTCTCTCCTATCATCGTGGAATGAATGATTCCTTCGTCCGTAGATTGTATAGGAGACCAAGGATTGAAATAAGTACCATACTCTAGAGACCTATCTATCCAAACACTCGTTGAGTGTTGATTTGGGTTTGCCACATAGACCAAGAAATTTGATTGCTACAAAGATTCTATGGCGCTTGGGGGCAACACCTCACGATGATCCACACTATCAAAATGGTCAAAGTTCTTCTTAATCTTTGATGATGTAGAAGATATCATATGACAGGTTTCCACTGTGGCCACTTCCTCCAAATTACTTGGAGGCAGGAGGGGAAAAGTACCCATTAAGGAAGGGTCTTTTAGGAGACCTACTCCAACATTTTGAAGCGATTGAGAGCTTCCATGGATCAATGGAATGCTTTCAGTAGCTTGTGAACTGTTGGGGAAAAGGTTAGTTGGTCAACGATTGTAATTCCACCTTGGAAGGGAAATGCAATCTTTCTAAAATATGTTGACACAACGGCAGCCATAGCATAAATCCAAGGCCTTCCCAGTAGGATATTGTATTCAAGGTTTCCATCAATGACCTCGACTTCAATTTCTAATGTCTTGCCCCCCAGTTCAACTTGCAAGTTACTTAAGATCCCATATGGTGTGTATGTTCTTCCATCGAATGCTTTTAATGTCTTTGATGATCATGACAAGGGTGGTGAGCCTAAAGTTTTCCAGCAACTCATTGACATAATACAGGTAGATGCCCCCTCGTTAATGATTGTTCGATGAATAGTTTTATTGAGGGCTTTTACCTGTATAAGGAAAGCGAGTTGGGCCGGTAACTGGGGTTTTAATCCTTTATGATTAAAGGCCACAAGATTGGAATCTGCTGGATCAATCCCACCTATTGCTGATAACAAAGCCTGTTTTTGGGAGGGGCGATTCTGTAGTACTTCAAGTGTCGACATAGCAAATGGCGATTGAGCCAGATCCTCCACTATATTATAATTCTGTGCTACTCGAGCACGAGGATTAAATGTCGATTTATGTACTACTCCCTTTGGCAGCTTTATAGTTAATTCAGGAATGATGGGCAGAACAAGTTTTGGCGAAGTTGTTGTCGAACTACTGGGTTGATCTATACCCTTGTTGTTCAAAGACTATGGATTCCCATAATATTTATTCCTTGTCGATATCAAAGCATAATTTTGTTGTTTCAAGATGGATAACATAAGCACTTCGAATGTGAAAGCATGACCGATAGCAACCAGGTTAGTTTTTGGGTTTGGAAACGGATCAGTCAACACTACTGAGGTAGTTGAAGTCTTTAAAAATTTCACAACCTCAGCTCGATGTGGACAATATTTCATGAAATGCTCATCGTTACATATTAAACATGGATAACGAGGTTTCTTTTGCCTAGCAAGGTTCTTAGATGATTTTTAAGGAGGTGAATTTTCTTGTTTCTTCTTATTATTTTTCCCTTTTTTCTTGCCCCCTGGTTGCTTTGGATTCTTGTCCTTGTCAGATGACACGGCATTAATCTCCAAGGGAAGAGGTTCTAGAAACTGCAAGGGCTTTACTAGATGGAGCCTTTGCAGTTTACATACTTGAGCTACTGATCACGCCGTCACTGGCGTGAGACTCCCTATTTGATTTAGGAGAGGGAGGAATGGAAAATTATGGTCTAGGAGTGTCAGGAATTTTGTCGTAGAGCATGCTAGACTGAGTATAGATTAAATCTAAATATTGAGCATGAGCAATGACTTTCTGTTTAGTGACAACTCCTCCCTTCACCACATCCTCAGTAATAGAAGGCAATAATGACTTAATAAACCACTCAGCTAGAAGTTGATCAGGAACATACGTCTTTACCATTCAACGATGATGTCGCCACTCATGAATATGATCAGGTATGTGACTGGCTATTGTCTGTTTAAAGTTGGTAAGGAGTTCTGTCCCCGTTTCGTACCTTATGAGTAACTGAAAGTGGGTTAGAAAAGTAGTGGCAAGGGCATTGAAGTTGTCAAACGAAGCTCTAGGAAATTCAACATACCATTTCGTTGCTGGACTAGTGAGCATTCTCTGAAAAAGGTGAAGCCTAATCAAATCATCGTTTAGGGTGTTAGATGAGCACCACAAATGAAAAGTAATTACATGATTCCATGGATCTTCACCTGGATTTCCATTGAATTTAGGAATATTGGAGGGAAGTTTCTGAGGAATCGCTGGCCACCAAGGGGTGTATGCAATTGGATCACTCATCAGCCGGTTCAAATCTAGTAATTCTAGAGTTGCTAGAAAAGGCAACTGTTGATTCATGTTTGGTGAAGCAAACCCAGGATAAGATGGGATCGCTTGAGCAGTTGGTTTTTGCATACCAACATAATGTATTTGATGCTGGTAAATTTGATAAGGTTGTTGGACATAACCATTATAGTATGGTTATTGATAACTATTTTGAAAATGTGGTTGTCCATTACCTACAAACCCTTGTTGTTGAGGTCCTACGTAAGTTTTCTGGAATTGCGGTTGTTGATATCGTACCAAATGTGGTTGTTGGACCATTTACTGTTTCCCAATACTGGATGATTGACCAAGATGCAGAGTGATAGTACCAGTTTGAGCCTAAGTCATTCCAGATAAGGAAGCACTAACCTGAGGTTATGATTGAGCTGTAGAGACAAGAGGCTATTGTATTGCAACCTAAGAGACTTGAGGTTGACACACAAGAGGCAGTGCGTTTACTTGCGACATAGTCACAATAGCAGGTGTAGTGGGTGTTGTGTGTGGAGCATGATTGTTCAGAGGTCTTTGTTTCAGCCAAATGTATACCCCAGGAAGTTTTATACACCCCTCCACGCGGGGGGACTTATCCCCCCCGCGGGGGTCCGGGGGGGCCGATCCCCCCGGCTGGGGGGTCCGGGGGCCAGCGGTCCCCCGATGGGGGCTGGGGGCAGCGCCCCCAAAGCTAAAAACAAATGTAAATTTGCCTTGTAAAAATATAGTAATTTCTAATCAATCTGGGCCGTTCATTAGGCAAATGATCTGACGGTAGAAATTATGTTTAGTTTAGGGTTTTTTGCCTAGAAGGCAACCCCTCTCTTTGCATGAGGGCATTGTATTTGAGGCTGTGAGATAGATGTGTATTCGGTGTGAGCGAGAAACAGAGAGGTGAGACTGTGAGAGAAAATAGAGGATATTACAACGGATTTGCTGTAGGTTGTGTCTCTTTATTTTGCTGGATAATAGAAAGGAAGGACTGGCTGTTCGAGGTGGACGTAGCCCAAACTGGGTGAACCACGTATATCTGTGTTTATATTTCTACAATATTTTATGTGTTCCATTGCTCCGTAATATTTAATTTTCTAACAACTGGTATCAGAGCCGAAGGTCTATTTGGTTCATAAACTCGCAGGAAAGAAGGGTTCCTTGTTCGAGTGGGAGCAATGGCGGAAGATGGTAAGTTTAGGGTCGAGAAATTTAACGGCCAAAATTTCTCGTTGTGGAAGATGTAGATGGAAGATTATCTGTATCAGAAAGATCTATACCTACCATTGGGCGGAAAAATAAAGATGCCGACGGGTATGAAAGATGAAGAATGGAACCTTCTCAATAGAAAGGCACTCGGAACAATACGGTTGTGCCTTGCAGTGTCGGTCGCCTTCAACATTTCGAAGGAAACAACGACATAGGGTTTGATTAAGACGTTGGAGAAACTATATGAAAAACCATCGGCCTCAAACAAGGTATTTCTTATGAAATGGTTATTTAATATGAAGATGTGGGAAGGTGGATCTGTTGTAGATCATTTAAATGATTTTAATACTGTTACAAGTCAGTTATGTTCTGTAGGGGTAAACTTTGATGATGAAGTTAGAGCTCTGTTATTCTTGTGCTCATTACCAGAAAGTTGAAATGGTTTGGTAATGGCCATTAGTAACTCCGTTTCTGGATCTAGTACTTTAAAGTTTGATGATGTTGTCGGTGCTATCCTTAGCGAGGAAATGCGACGGAAATGCTCCGGTGAGACATCGGGAAATGCTTTGACTGCAGAGTCTAGAGGAAGAACAATGGAAAGAGGAAAGATCTCAGGATATCGCAGTAAATCAAGGAAAGGCAGATCCAAGTCCAGATCGGGAATAGTGTGCTGGAAATGCGGAAAGAAAGGACACCTAAAGAAAGACTGTAGATCTCGGAAGGGAAAAGAAGGAGATTCACAGCAAGAAAACAATCATGAAGCAAATGTGACAGGTGAGGTTTTACAAGATGCTTTGATTCTTTCTTTCGAAAATATTACTGATTCCTGGGTGGTAGATTCAGGGGCCTCATTCCATGCCACACCTGATAAGAAATACTTTCATGACTATGTTCAAGGAGATTTTGGACAAGTTCGTTTGGGTGATGATAAACCCTGTAAAATTGTTGGAATGGGTAAGGTTCTTGTAAACCAGCAGAATGGAAACCAATGGCTACTAAAGGAGGTAAGACATGTTCCAGATCTAAAGAAAAATCTGATTTCAACAGCGCAGTT
>APFE030209334.1:95664-143365 GCA_000404065.3 Pinus taeda
AATAAATCTGATGTATTTGATACGTTTAAGAAATGGAAAGCTTTGGTTGAGATTGAGACAGGAAATAAATTGAAGTGTCTTAGATCAGACAATGGAGGTGAATATTGCAGCAGAGATTTTGATAGGTACTGTTCAGAGCATGGAATTCGCAGAGAGAAGACAGTTCCAAGAACACCACAAGAAAATGGTGTGTCAGAAAGGATGAACAGGACAATCATGGAGCGTGCAAGGTGCATGAGATTGCATGCAGGATTGCCTTTACAGTTTGGGCAGATGCTGTAGATACTGTTGTTTATCTAATAAACAGAGGGTCTTCAAGTTCCTTGGATGGTGGTGTTCCAGAGGAAGCATGGACAGGTAAAAAGATAAACTACTTTTTTTTAAAGCCTTTTGGTTGTGAGGCCTTTGTCCATATTGATAAAGAAAATAGTACAAATCTTGAGGCAAAGTCAAAGAAATGTACCTTTATTGGATATGGTGTTAATGATTTGGTTATCGCTTATATGATTACGAAAATCACAAAATCATTAGGAGCAGAGATGTAATATTCAATGAAAAGGTCTTGTATAAGAATCAGTTGCAGGAAAAGAAACAGAAAAAAGAAAACAAGGAATACACAGTTCTTGATGAAATCACTAAAAAAGTAAAGGTGCCTGAAAATAATAATAATCAACAACCACAACAGTAGCAACCACCACAACAGCAACAGGTACCCCAAACACCTGAAAGCGGTGTTAGAAGATCTACTAGGATAAATAGACCCCCTGAACGATACTCTCCTTCATTATATTATTTATTGTTGACTGATTCCGGTGAACCCGAATGTTATGAAGAAGCAATGCAGGTTGAAAGCAGGAAGAAGTGGGAGGTAGCAATGGAAGAAGAGATGGACTCCTTAATGCATAACCATACTTGGGATTTAGTGAGGTTTCCTGCAGGGAAAACTACATTGAAGAATAAATGGGTTTACAGGTTGAAGGAAGAAGATGGAGGAAAACAGAGGTACAAAGCTAGACTTGTGGTGAAGGGGTTTGCACAGAAGAAAGGTATTGATTTTGATGAAATATTTCCTCCTGTTGTTAAAATGACTTCAATCAGAACTATTTTAAGTCTTGTAGCAGCTGAAGATTTCAATCTTGAGCAGTTAGATGTAAAGACAGCCTTTCTCCATGGGGATTTGGAGGAAGAGATATATATGCAACAGCCACAAGGATATGAAGTGAAAGGGAAGGAGAAACTTGTGTGCAAGTTGAAGAAGAGCTTGTATGGCTTAAAACAGGCTCCAAGGAAGTGGTATCTAAAATTCGACAAGTTTATGTCTGAACAAGGTTATACTAGATGTCACTCTGATCATTGTGTTTATCTGAAAAAGCAAAATGATGGAAGCTATATTATATTGTTATTATATGTAGATGACATGCTTGTTGCAGGTTCTAACATGCAGGAAATAAATGTGCTCAAAAGAAAATGGGCAGATTCATTTGGAATGAAGGATTTAGGAGCTGCAAAACAAATCCTTGGTATGAGAATAACTAGAGACAGGAAAAATCGCAAATTAACAGTGTCTGAGAATGAGTACATACAAAAGGTGTTGAAAAGATTTAACATGCACAATGCAAAATCAGTTAGTACACCTTTTGCTAGCCATTTCAAACTTAGTAAGGAAATGTACCCAAAGACCCAAGAAGGCATGGATTATATGTCTAAAGTTCCATATGCATCAGGAGTTGGAAGCTTAATGTATGCAATGGTTTACACAAGGCTTGATATTGTACATGCAGTGGGAGTTGTAAGCAGGTACATGAACAATCCAGGAAAGGAACATTGGATGGCAGTGAAATGGATTCTCAGATATTTGAAAGGTAACACAGATCAAGCATTATGCTTTGGTGGTTCAAACATTTCTCTACAGGGATATGTTGATGCAGATATGGCAGGTGACAGAGATAACAGGAGGAGCACTACAGGATATGTATTCACTATTGGTGGAACAGCTATCAGTTGGGTTTCAAAAATCCAAAGTGTTTTTGCACTTTCAACAACAGAAGCATAGAATGTTGCTGCTACAGAGGCTAGTAAAGAGATGATTTGGTTACAAAGGTTTATGGGTGAATTGGGTAAGGAGCATGATAAGGGCACGTTATATAGTGATAGCCAAAGTGCCATTAATCTTGAAAAGAACTCAACATTTCATTCCAGGACTAAACACATATAGCTCAAGTACCATTTCATACGATCAGTGTTGGAAGATGGACAGTTGAAGTTGGAAAAGATACACACTAGCCAGAATCCTCCAGATATGATAACAAAAGTTGTAACCAGGGAGAAACTGAGAACATGCTCAGTTTCAATTGGTCTTCAAGGATGACAATGAATATGAGAAATAGCTAGGTCCAAGAGAGGAGTCATTGTCCAGCAAATGAAGCAGCGATGGAGTTGCTACAATCATTCTCCAAGTGGGAGATTGTTGTGTGTGGAGCATGATTGTTCAAAGGTCTTTTTTTCAGACGGATGTATACCCCAGAAAGTTTTATACACCCCTCCATGTGGGGGGGACTTGTCCCCCCCGCGGGGGTCCGGGGAGGCCGATCCCCCCCAGCTAGGGGGTCCGGGGGCCAGCGGTCCCCCAGCGGGGGCTCGGGGGAAATGCCCCCGAAGCTAAAAACAATTCTAAATTTGCCTTGTAAAAGTATAGTAATTTCTAGTCAATCTGGGCCGTTCATTAGGCGGATGATCTGACGGTAGAACTTATGTTTAGTTTATGGTTTTTTGCCTTAGAAGGCAAGCCCTCTCTTTGTATGATGGCGTTGTAGTTGAGGCTATGAGATAGATGTGTATTAGGTGTGAGCGAGAAATAGAGAGGTGAGACTGTGAGAGAAAACAAAGGATATTACAGCGGATTTGCTGTGGGTTGTGTCTCTTCATTTTGCTGGATAATAGAAAGGAAGGGCTGGCTCTTCGAGGTGGACGTAGCCCAAACTTGGTGAACCACGTATATCTATGTCTCTCTTGTTTTGTGCATTTTCTTTGTTTATATTTCTAGAATATTTTATGTGTTCCATTGCTCCGTAATATTTAATTTTCTAACAGTGGGAATATTCAACACAGGTTGAGCCTGTTGCATTGAATATACAACCCTCGGTTGTTGAGGTATTATTGGTACCTAACCGCTGGATGTAATTCCAGTTTGACCTGAATTTTTTTGTGAACTCTCATATGGTTGTTCCAGGAGGGAACAATGAAAAAGCATACTGCCCTCCATATGGCAGAAATCCAGTGTTCAAAGGACATATCGGTCTTTGAAGACTAGTATGCCCAAATTGATACTGGCATGCAGGATCAATTTGCTGAGTTTCAACATAAGAAATACCAGATGGGATTCCAAATGAAAAAATAGGAACAGACCATGTCATCGAAACAGTCCCTAAGTGGACTGCAACTAGTGATTGATAACTAGTTGGGACAGATGGTATACCATAAAACATTGTAGGAATGGCAACAGGAAGTTTTGTCGTAGCTATATCAGATGATACAGTCCTAGATGTTGATGGTTGCTCAGACATGTTTAGTTTATCCAAAATATTTCCTAGCGATTCGACAAGAACTTGCGATGAAGGATGATTAAAAGAACTAACTTCAAGAGTAGAAGGATATAAGTGGATCCAAGTTCCAAAATGTAATGGGGTACTGGATAGAATATCCTCTACTATCTCCTCTATAGCAATCATTCCAGGTGGAAGAAGTAGACAGTCAGGTCCGTAAAATATTTCTGGAGCCGAAGAAGGTATTGCTTCTGCAGTGACAGATACTGGAGGGGTGACACCTTCTGAATTCTGGAACTCAACTTCCAGATGTTCAGGTAAGTGAACTTTAGTCTTTGGATCAACTCTAGATGGATTTGTTTTAGGTATAGAAGTGTCCATCGTTGCACTAGGATCAGTTCTAATGTCCTCTTGTAACCGTGGAACTTCTTCTGTAAAGGCAGATGTACCAGAAATGATCGAAGTAACTGTAGTCTCTGACGATGTTGAAATACAAGTTTCAAATAAATCATGTGAATTGGACTCAGTTAAATGAGACCATTTTTCCTGGAATGGCTTTGTTTCCAGAGTCAAAGACGGTTGACTTGCTAGTCTCCACGAACGACGAGATTTTGATTGACTTTCTTCCATGATTGCGGATTACTTGATCAACTCAAAATTAAAGGGAAAATGATGTTGTTCCGAATTAATAAATTTTAATGACACTTTGACAGAACTTTTCTTTTTCAATTTTTAAGAGTCGAGAAAAAGTTAAAGATGACTATAGTCCCCTTCAATTTTTAATGAGCATGAAGTGACAAGTGCTCAAATGGACCTTTTCTTTTAAGGAGTCGAAAAGGAACAAAAGTGACTACCCTAGAAATCTACATAGAGGGATTACCAAACCAATCGAAAAACTAAAATATACACCTTGGTGATAAATGATAGAGAAATTACCAAGGACTTATGTACGATAATTAATCTTCCTGAATGTTGTGTTCAATGCATTGTGATCGATAGGTGGTAGACACAGATTCATATGGATAAAGGATATAAGCCTACTGTGGTCTCCTAATATATACTCGACGGTACAGGGAGCACAAGTCCGTGCTAGCACTTGTCATATCAAAGAGGAGGAATCACCCAACCTTCGATGAAAACAATAGTTACTAGATTTTATGACGCTGGAACACGTCTCTAGCCTAGACCTCTAGATGTGTTGTGTTAGGTTCCAAAGCGTTGTTAAGTTCATTTAAATTTATTTTAGAGTTGATCTTGTTTAGAATTTTGCCTTTCAATGGTTCATTGGATGATGTATATGTAAAATTCCTAAAAATGCAATCTACAACGATAAACAATCATTGTTTATTTTTAGCAATGAAAATTCTAGCTACTAAGGAAAGAAGATTCAATTTCTTTCAAACAAAGAGAAAAGAGCACACACTAAATGCACTTTTCCTAAATCATTTTTCACACACAGTCTAAATGCAAATGCAAATGCATGCATTTTTTTTCCGTTTCCTTTAATGTGAAAAATGCCAAAAAGGAAAACTAAGTAAAGATCTGAAATATTTCACTCAAAGCGACATTTCGACAATTACTTTTCAAAATGGAAAGGAAGACTAAACGACACTTTTCGATTTCGAACAGAAAAATTCTTTCGACACTTCAAATATCAACAACTCAAATCAAATACATGACAAAAAGTTCAATCGACTATCTAGAGAAGGAAGACTTTACGACACTCCTCTTTTTGACACAAAATGACAGTTATGACACTTTTTGCACCAAAACGACAGATCGATTTAAGCAAATTTTTGAAAAACGATCGTAAATGATGGAAAAATACACAAAAACATTTGCTAATCCTAATCAATGGAGGCTAAACTATGTAATGCAGGTAGGCTTCAACAATGAGATACTGTTCACAAGCAGCAAAACAACTAAACAGAGCTGAAAACAAGGACAAAAACCCCAAATTTCAAAGAGGGAAATAAGCTCAGACAGTCATCACCCCTAGGCTTCATAGAAACAGGGATGCATCGCACTTTTCAAGCTCATAAAGTGCGATGCATACTGGCATCCAGTGACAGACAGTACGATGGGCCAAGGAGTGCAATTGAGATGGGTTTTGGCTCAAATTTACAGTTGATTTCAGTGAGTTAATCTGAGATATTATGGACAGTAAAGAGCAAGGTACAGGGGTATGATCTTGGGAGGTTACTGAGCTACCAAAAGGGCATCTAGAGTGCTTGTAAGTCATATTTTCAAATCATAAACTAAATCGGAGATTGACTGAAGCAATATTCATCTACTTTGCAATTGCAGAGCAAGAGTAGTTCGAAAGCTATCTGGCTAACTTCAGGCTCCATCTATAGTTTATAAAACAAACAAAAAAACAAAAAAAACATCTATTCGATCCCCAGTAGAGTCGTCATTTTGTTTCCATGAAAATTAGTGTCTTTTTGATCTGCTAGCCCCACTAGGATTGGTAGCTATCTTAGAAACAAACAATCAAAGCAATTTGCGATTTCCTCTATGTATGATAGATAAGAGAGAAGCAAAGGGACCAACCTGGATCTTCCGCTTGACAATTTGCTTGATTTCTCTCCCCCTTAATAGAGCTTGCAACTCCTCTCCTACTTGTCCCGCTTAGATAATACCTATAGAAACAAAGTAACAAAACACCATCAAAGCATCTCGATCTATTATATCATAAATAATGCAAAATCAGAAATACATTGAACATACAATGGCATTCACAAATAACAAGATTCACAAGTACACAATTATGTGGAGGAAAACTCAAAGAACTTTATTAAAATAGAAGGGAGAATTACAACCCAACTGTTTGATCTAGCATCATCCTCCTAGCATCAAAGCCCCCTTCACCTCATGAAAGGCAAAATCACCCAACAATACAATGCTCTATCTCAAAGACAAATTGTCAGCACTTCCTTACAAATTACAAAATTCCAACCTCCAAATCTCTCAGATGAGGGATCCATTTATAGATGTCTGCAAGGGTGTGAGTCATCTCTGGGTTTTTGATTAATGTCATTCCACTTGTTGTTCTTGGTTCCACTTGGAGATTTCTTGGATCTCTTACTCATCCCTGGGCGAATTCAGGGAGGAAAGTGTCATAGGAGAATTTTCTAGAAGATTCCATGAGCATCCACTAGCAAATTTTCTCAGACATTTGTCCATTCTCACTCATCGCACCCCACAGAAGGCCTCTTTAGTATGCATCGCACCTGGTCAGTATGCATCACACCCTGACAGTGAGGTAGTCAGTATGGTCCAATTTTGGCCAGTTCTGAGTGGTTTTTCAGGTGGAACTTATGGGGAATGATGTAATCTATTGACCATGATCCTTTAGGGTATGAAACAACACTTTTACGGGTTAAAGAGCCCTTGGTTTATCAACATATAAGATTGGGGTTGCAGTGTCCAAATATTTCTATAACAATATCGGTTAGCAGACTTCTCATTAAAAAAGGCAGTTACAAACTTTCCCTGTCCATTCCATGACCTTGTGGTTGAGTACATGGGCATATTCTTTGATCAACAACAAAGGTTATTTCAAGAGCATGTATCAGGTTCTTTCTTTCAAGACTTTTCGTGGTGCATGCTTATTCTAATTTTTAAATTTCAGCAGCATGAGGGCACAAGGTCTAGCACCCAAAGGCTAGCCTGACTCCATTGGAAGGTTGAAATCACTTAGGTGAATTGAGCCCTATGCATAAATAGGAATGTACATAAATAAGCTCACTCACTAAGCATTTAAATTTCTAGTTGTTAGACATTTTATTTCTGCATTTCAATTTGAGGAGGAAGTGACTCCCTGCAAGCAAAAGTTCATGGAGATTTTATGTGAGCTCATATTTTTCTGACTCCATGTCCAATGGTGAAGGATACTAGTCTGCATGTTCTCAACACCTTTCCAGCAAGGCACTGTCCCCAGTTGGAGCCAATGTTGTCACTCACTGCTTTATAAAGTTATCGGTTCCCCAGAGTGCAGAAAAGAAGTGAAGTTTGAAGAAATTTCAGAAGAAACTAAAGCTCTCAAAGTCAAATTGGACCCATTACACTACATAGTGCTCGTGATAATCTTTCCAATGATATATAGAAGTCAAAAAATGGACTTCTATATCAGAAGTTAGAGTAGTTTGAGGATGGGGGTTCTGTTACCTTGAAATGAAAGAGAAGAGCACATTAGAGGACCCTGCAATCTCGCATCCCACATATTGGCTATGTCGCAATCCCACAGTCCCGTAGTCTCGTGACCCCATAGTCCCACAGTACCACGATCCCGCAGTCCTGCAGTACTATGGTCCCGCAGTCTTGCAGTATTGTGATACTGTAGTCTCACAGTCTCGCAATCCTACAATACTCTGATCCCACATTATTGCAACTTCATAGTAAAATCCTGCATATCGATGATCAGCGTGGCGATGAGGTTCTAACTTTAAAATGCTTTCGGTATCGCCAATTTGCGATACAGTGTTAAATCTCCAGGGAGGGGACAATTCTATTTAACAAACGAATTCATGAAAAACCAAGTTCAAGCGAATCATTTCTCTCTCCTCCATATGGTAGTAGAGAGGGTTACGTGGCCATACAAGGGACATATTTCACTCAGTTTCAACATTTTTAGGGGTCTTACAGGGGCTTCTGGGTGACACGTGGTAGTAATGACATCACCCCTCGCATATCGGCGATCAAAAATCACACAAGCTAAAGCACTCCTACACCTCAGTCTCTCTTGGCCTGCGATTGCGATAAGTGGAAATCCTCTCGGACGCAATATATTATGTGATCTAGTCTATAAAGCTCCCACGTCTAGATAGTCGGCCAGCGTTGAGAAGGAAGATAATAGGTCTCCCTCTTCGTGGTTGCAATTGTGATATCTTTGGTGGGCCTAATCCCGTAAATCGTTGATTGCAAGGGTAAAGGGGAACACCACAAGAAAAACACTATAACTCGTTGGGATAGAGTATTCTGCATAACAAAGGAAAAAGGCCCCCGCGACCGGACCCTAAAGGCCTTGGTGCCCAAGGGCTAAGCCCTTAGTCATATGATAAGAAAAGAAGAAAAGGGCTAAACCAAAGGAGGGCTGAGGGAGATCATAGCTTGCAAATTCATAATGTTTCAAAGGTAGAATCCCCAATTACAACAATGCCCCGATAGAAGAATACAGGGCATTGAAGGCATATGGGTCAGAAACTGAAGTAGTGAATGAAGTATGGCGGGATAGTAGATTAGTATGGGGGAACCCAAGAAGACTTAATGGCATGGCATGGTGCTCCACTCTATCACGCATCAAAGGACTACCTTGACACACTCCCTTCCCAGTCCATGATAGGCATTCACATTCGACGCACTCCCTACTCTAGTGAACAAGCTACTCAAGTAGTTAAGCTTAAAGCAACAGGTGAACTGGCTGGCACATCATGGTAGAGATGTGCATTGATCAGGGAGCCTCCACTGGAACAACCGAGGGACACCTCCTCCTTCATCTTTCCGTTTTCCTCCTCTCATTATTTTTGCAATTTCCATTTATTTCCAAGAAAGGGACCAGATCCCCATTATAATAATTTTGGGCAACAACACCTTCTATAGGCCGAGTCTAACAGACAACTGGAGCTCTGGCTGAGATATTTTGTAAACTATAATTCTAGCTCCCCCTCTTCTTATAAAAAATGGGAAGCAACACTTTAACAAAGAGCTAGTTGGCCGGTTCCGAAATTTCTCACCCGCAGTGTCTGAATTATAAAAATCCATTTTGGTTCAATTTGTTTTTATGGATGCTTCACTGATATCATGCTGAATGTATGGACTGGTTATCTGGACCTTTTAAGATAAATGGAATTTCCCTGTTTATTCCAAGTATGATTAATGTATAGCATGTTCCTCTCGGTAATATCATTTCATTTGTGTTTTTCCTCATTTGAAATAGTATAATGAATGTAGTTGGTTCCGCTCTAATCTATGGATTTATCTTAGCTGATCAATAGAAGACAATACCTGTATTGTCACAGACCTACATGTGTTATTCACTAGCATTGTAGTACCTGTTAAATTACATATTTACTTGTGTATTTGATTCACCTGTAGGAACTAGGTTAGCCTGGATCTACGTTAGATTTTGGTAGATAATGATACCCATGTCATGTTTGGTCTGAAATCTTCTTTTGCACCCCACTATTTCTATCACTGTAACTCCCCCCTCTTCCATATTTCTATTGGAAATTCTTTCTTAGGATTCTATGTTGTTTACAACCCCATACATTGGACTCCATAGTTCTGTTGGAACACTACTTCTTAGGATTCTATTTGTTACAAACCTATGCATCTATTTCCCTCCTTCCTTTCCTCCTCTCCACCATTTCTACAACTTCAGTTTAGGTTGTGTCATTGTTGTGTGTCGGCCACTAGAAGAAGAGGCCATCTCTCTTTGAGATTTCCCCAATATAACCCTAGTATTTGGATCCATGTGTTGGCTTGAAACTACCTCAATGAAGGCTTATTGAACCAAGCCCATCATGTTACCTTTTTATGTGACAATTGGAGTGCTAAAAACCCTTCACAGATTAGCTCTTAATCACTCCTCTCTTTAAGATGTCCTAGACACTGGTCTACAATCAACCTAGAGGTTGTCTCTAGGAGGATTTCTATCTCGCTTGTATTACTTTTGCAGCTGGTGCGATTTGAAGAGACAACATATTTCTTGCACCATTTCTAGGGAACGGATTATAATATTTTTCCCTGGGTATGACAAAATTTTATATTTCTTTTGTTAGGTGAGCAAGGGAAGTGTGGGTTGAAGATATCTCACCTTAGCGAATTCACTTTTAATTTTATGGTAAACATCCTGGCGACTCCACTTTCCATATCTCTATTTTATTGTACTCCCTTTCAAGTAGCCCCATAGTCACTTTGATGCTACAATAACCGAAAACTTCCCCTACCTTTGAAGTTGAATCACTCATATAGGGAGGTTTTTGAGATGGCCCTTCTTGCATTTCTCATCAACAAATTTGCCCCACTGGATTTTTCTTCTATTGTTGGTTATCCAAATCATGTCCCTTAATTTCATGAATGGTATACCTATTTCCCTAGATTCAGTGGGAGAACGGATATAATGCATCATCAGCACCTCAAATAATTTCATGAATGTATGGAACAACAAGGTATTTTTCTTGATGTACAAATGAAGTTGTTCCTATATTATTTAGAGGAGGATGCTAGAGTTTTCTTTAAGACAATACCTCGTGGTAGAATATATTCCTTGAAATGTTTTCATACAATGTTTTATCATTATTTCAAAAGAGTTTAACCATCGAATGCTCTGTTTGAAGATTGTTTTGCGCAATTTAATGATGAATACCTTCCCAAGGTTGAACACCCTGATGAATATGTCTGTGGAACTCCACTCCAAGGAAGCATCTGCTTGCATCAAGAAGCATCACCCAGTGAGCTAGAAAGTGAAGAAATAAATATCCTCGAGCTGCCTACAAACCCTCAGGGGTCTAATTTGGCCAAACTAGATGTTTTTCCTTCTGATGATGAATACGACTCTACTAGAGAGTCAAGTGATGCAGAGCCACCACAATCTCAATCGTGGGAAGCTTTACAAGAAAAAGAGGTTGACTAGGAGCTCAAAAAAGAGGATCCAGTTCATAATGCACACCCTTCAGATGGAGAACAATACCAAGGCCCTCCTCAAATTTGTGATTCATATTGTTTAGAGGAGGAAGAGGTGGTGATGGAAGTTCAGAAGGAGTGGTTTACCAGCAAGTGGGGAGAAGGCTCCCAACAACAAGATTTTCAAGAGAGCCCGAAGCTGAAGACTTCACTCTAGATTTCTAAAAGGGCCGGTCCTTTGAAGAATGGGTAGTAAAAGATCAACACCAAGTTTTTCTTGAAAAATCTAAAGTAGAGGAGCTAGACAATGTTTGTGGCTTCCCTAGCCAAGTGGATATCAGTTAGAAGATTGCCCATGAAAAAGAGGCAACTACAAACTTTTGTTATCCATTCCATGACCTTGTGGCTGAGTACATGGGCATATTCTTCGATCAACAACAGAGGTTATTTCAAGAGCATGTATTAGGTTCTTTGTTTCAATACTTTTCGTGGTGCATGCTTATTCTAAGTTTTAAATTTCAGCAGCATGAGGGCACTAGGTCCAACACCCAAATGCTAGCCTAGCTCCATTGGAGGGTTGAACTCACTTAGGTGAATTGAGCCATGTGCATAAGTAGAAATGTATATAAATAAGCTCACTTACTGAGCATTTAAATTTCTAGTTCTTAGACTTTTTATGTCTGCATTTCAGTTTGAGGAGGAAGTGACTCCCTGCAAACAAAGGTTCATGGAGATTTTATGTGAGTTCATATATTTCTGACTCCATGCCCAATGGTGAAGGATACTATTCTACATGTTCTGAGCACCTTTCCAGCAAGGCACTGTCCCTAGTTGGAGCCAATGTTGTCACTCACTTCTTTATAAAGTTATTAGTTGCCCAGAGTGTAGAAAACCAGTTACGTTTGAAGCCATTTCCCAATCCACTAAATCTCTCAAAATCGATTTGGACCCTCTCCACTGCATAGTGGTCGTGATAAGATTTCCAATGATATATATAAGTCAAAAAATGGATTTCTAGATCAGAAGTTAGAGTAGTTTGAAGATGGGGGTTTTGTTGCCTTGAAATGAAAGAGAAGAGCACATTGGAGGACCCCACAGTCACACATCCTGCATATCGGCTATATCACAGTCTCATAGTCCCACGGTCTTGAGATCCCGCAGTCCTACATCCTGCATATCAGCTATATCGTAGTCCCGCGGTCCCACAGTACTATGATCCTGCGGTCCCACAGTACCGTGATCCTATAGTCTCGCAGTCTTGCAATACTATGGTCCCATAGTCTCGCAGTCTCGTGATCCTGTAGTCTTGCAGTCTCGCAGTACCGCGATCTCGGATTACCGCAACTTCGTAGTAAATCCCACATATTGAAGATCGGCGTGGTGACAGGGTTGTATCTTTAAAAACCTTGTGGTATCGTCAATTTGCGATACAATGTTAAATCGCTAGGGAGGGGCCAATACTATTTAACAAGGGAATTCATGAAAAAACCAAGGTCAAGCAGACCCTTTATCTCTCCTCCACGTGACAGTATGGAAGGTGACATGGCCATACGGGGGACACGTGTCACTCAGTTTCGGTGTTTTTAGCAGTTCTACAGGGGAATTTTTGGTAGATGCATGTCACCACTCATAGGATGACACGTGGCAGTAATGACATCACCCCCACAGATCAGTGATCGACGATCACACAGGCAAAGGCACTCCTACACCTTAGTCTCTCCCAGCCTACGATTGCGATAAGCGGGAATCCTCCTAGACGTGATATATTATGTGATTGGGCCTATAAATTCCCCTCATCCAAACAGTCAGCCAACGTTGAGAACGAAGATAAAAGATCCCCTTCTCCGTGGTTGTGATTGTGATATCTTTGGTGGGCCCGATCCCATAGATCAACGATTGTAAGGGTAAATCAGAATGCCAGGGGGAAAACAATATAAGTCGTCGAGATAGAATATTCTACATAACAAAGGAAAAATGCCCCTGGGATGGGAACCTGAAGGCCTTGGTGCCCAAGGAATAAGCCCCTGGTCATAGCCCCCAATCATATGATAACAAAGTGGAAAGGGGTTAAACAAAAGAGGGGATGAGGGGGTCATAGCCCACAGATTCATAATGTTTCAAAGGTAGAATCCTCGATTACATCAAGGCCCCGATAACACAATACAAGGCATTGAAAGTGTATGGTTCAGGAACTGAAGCAGTGAATGAAGTATGGCATGACAGTAGATCAGTATGGGGGGGACTCAGGAAGACATAATGGCATGACATGGTGCTCCACCCCATCACGTAGAAAAGGACTACCTAGACACACTCCATTCCCAGTCCTCGACAGGAAATCATAGTTGACCCACTCCCTACTCCAATGAACATGCTACTCAAGCAATTAAGCCAAAAGCGATAGGTGAACTAGCCAACACATCATGGCAGAGACATGCCTTGATCAGGGGGGCCTCCACTAGAACGACAAAGGGACACATCCTCCTTCATCTTTCTGTTTTTCTCCTTCTCTCATTAGTTCTACAATTTCCATTTATTTCGAGGAAAGGGACCAGATCCCCATTGCAATCATTTTTGGAAACAACACCCTACATAGGCCGAGACAGGTAGTCTAGCAGACAACTAGAGCTCTGTCTGAGATATTTTGTAAACTATAATTCCATCTCCCCCTCTTCTTATAAAAAAGGGGAAGTAGGACTTTAACAAAGGGTTGGTTGGCTAGTTCCAAAATTTCTCACTCGCAGGGTCTGAATTCTAAAAAGCCATTTTGGTTCAATTTGTTTTTATGGAGGTTTCACTGATATCACTCTGAATGTATGGACTGGTTATCTAGACCTCTTAAGATAAATAGCATTTCCCTTTTGATTCTAAGCATGATTAATGTGCAACATGTTCCTCTTGGTAATCTCATTTCATTTGTGTTTTTCATCATTTGAAATAGTATAATGAATGTAGTTCGTTCCTCTCTATCTATGGATTTATCTTAGCTACTCAATAGAAGATAGTGCATGGGTTATCACATACCTACATGTGTTATTCACTAGAATTCCAGTATCTGTAAAATTATTGATTTACTTGTGTATTTGATTAACCTATAGGATCTAGGTTAGCCGAGATCTACGTTAGATTTTGGTAGAGAATGATACCCATGTCATGTTTGGTCTGAAACCTTCTTTTGCACCCTGTTGTTTTGATCAGTCCACCTCCTCCCTCTTCCATATTTCTATTGGAAAGTCTTTGCTTATGATTTTTTGTTTTTCACAGCCCTATACATTGAACTCCATAGTTCTGCTAGAACACTGCTGCTTAGGATTATGTTTGTTATTGCCCTATCCATCTATTTCCCTCCTTCCTTTCCTACTCTCCACCATTTCTCCAACTTCAGTTTAAGTTGTCCCATTATTGTGTGTCGGCCAATAGAAGAAGAGTCCATTTCTCTTTGATATTTCCACTATATACCCCCAGCATTTGGATCCATGTGTTGGCTTGAAACTACCTCAGTGAATGCTTATTGAACCAAGCCCATCCTATTACCTTTTTATGTGACAATTGCAGTGCTAAAAACCCTTCACAGATTATCTCTTAAGCACTCCTCTTGTTAAGATGTCCTAGGCACTGGTCTACAATCAACCCAGAGGCTGTATCTAGAAGGCTTTCTATTTCCCCTGCAACACTTTTGCTGCTGGTGTGATTTGAAGAGACAACAAGTAGCCTACCTTCCCATGTGCCGACATCATCAACTGGATTGTCTCACATGTAGATGAGTAGACTATGACATTGAGAAGTTCCAGTGGGAGAGAGCTTGCACCCTTCAGGGAAGAGAAATTTCAGCAGATGTATCACTTACCCAAGCCAGTGAAGCACATGGACTCACTTTTCTATGCCACCCATAGCTATGTGAACACTAGATACATTGTCAAGCACTGGGTGAAATAACTTCCAAATTTTAAACAAACACCCACTCATGTTTACAAGACAAATTCCCTTAGGAATGCTTACTAGTTCTTGATCATCTTTTCCTATAGAATATATGGTCAAGAGAACAAGAAAACCTTTATTGAAGGGTAGGTGGTCTTACTAGACAAGTTGGTGAATAATAGGAGGCCATTCAACTGGTCGGATTTGTTGGATCATCAGTTGAAGTGCCATGTGGCTAAGGCTCGAAATCCACCCAAGAATGAACAAGTAACATGTCTACATACTTACTTGATGAAGTATGTGCCCAGCAATAGTTCCCTAGCATGAGCTAGACATGGACACCAAAATAGACTTATGTCAACATCTATTGCAAGTTTCTTTCGACTGCAACTATCGAGGAGTGATGGGAAGGCTAATTGACCATTTTATCATCTTGTTGTACAAACTTATCTTTGAGTGGGATCCACCTTGCATGTCCAGAGAAGCAATGGAGGTGATAGTAAACATTGAAAATTGGTATGCCTCACCAGGTGGAACTTTCATCAGAGTGTTTCATGGAGAGAATCCTATGCATGTTCTACCAAGGCATGCCACTGAAAAACTGATCATTCAAGAAGTTTCATACCACCTTGCTACAGGGTTGTGAGCAGGACTGCATAGGAAGAAGAAAGCACAATGGACCACTCTTCCTTTGCAGATCAGATTATACGAGATCAAGATCTTGAAAGTTCCAAATGTCGAGGCAAAGGACATAGTGAAATTCGAGTTCAACACTAAGGAATTTAATATGTATGATCCCAAGGGTATTTTTAAGGACCACTATACACTAGTTTACTTTTTGTGGATCCAAAGGACATGACATTGGCCAAAGGAGGACACTTAGAGGTACTGCTTCAATGAATATAGAATCAATGAGCCAATCAGTATAGAAAAAGCTTAGAAAGCTGCTCTACAGACAACAACAACTTCAGAAGCAACAACAATAGTAGCATAATGCAATAATCTAGTGCAAGACAAGGGAAAGAGGACGGTTGTTGAGAACCCAAAGGGAGAGAAAAGCTGCAAGATGAAGGTAGATCCTATCCTAGAGAAGGAAGATTTAGGAGTGGAAGCAAAGTGGGAGTAGTGGATGAAGAGAGAAAAGCGAAGGAAGAGAGGAAAGTAGAGGTTGTAGGAAGCAGAACTAAAGCTACAAGAGATAGAGAAAACTTTGAATGAAGAACAAGAGTTGAGGAGGAGAGAGAGAATAGAAGCATAAGCAGGAAGAATAATAACAAAGACAAGGTGCGATGATAGGGGAAATAACACCAATATAGGTTGATGAGATGGAACAACCAACAACTGTGGAATAGGGTGAATAGGTGCAGGAACGGGAGCTTGCTCAACAGATTTAGAAATTGATTGAAGTGACATACATGGATTTGGAATAAGAGCCACATAATGAAGACATTGACCTAATGCTGAAAGCACCACAAGTCATCCCTCAATCTCCACCACCTCCAGTGTTAAAACATCCTCGAGCAAGCAAGGTGTTAATTTTCTCCTTGATGACGATCGAGTCATGAATGTGCACAATATATCATTTCATGAGCTGCAAAATAATATTGTACATGCGCGGAGGAAGCACTTTCTAGATGATCATGCATCACCTACATTCATCAAGGAAAGGGTGATAGCGTTGGACACCAGGAAGCATCCAACTGCCATTGCCCAAGTTAGCTTGGCATATGTAGGAGAAACAAGTTCAAATTTTTAGTATCTAATAGCCGAGAATGAACAACTTGCAAAGTACTTGTAGGCTACTAGGAAAGAGGTAGAACAACTCTGAGCATCAACACAGAATGTAGTTTCTGCATTGGGGGAGATTAATACAATGATACTTGTTGAAGTACTAACACTTGGTGTTACCATGCATAAGCTCTATAATGGATTTTCACGTCCTAAAAGCAATTGTCTGTGTGCATGGCCTATAGTAGTAGAGAAAAGAGTTTGCTCAAGCTCTCAAGAACATACATGTAACCTTCACCGATGTAGAAGAGTGGAAAATTCAGTACAAAGGGCCCCCTCTTGACTTAGAGAATAAGATGAAGCCACAAGAAGAGTTGGAGAAAGCGAAGGTATGAATGTTGATCCATTATTACGAGAAGTTTGCCCCATTCACTGGCAACATATAACCCTCATATGTGTGGTTTTACTATAGTTTGGATGTAATGGTGCAAAAACACCAAATCCCATCAATCAGTTCCCTCACCGATGCTAAACCCAAGAAACAAGCCTAGTTGGAGATTGATGAGCACTTGTAGAAGATAAGATGAGAGGCCACCAGGGAAAAGTTGGAGATGAACACACGCAACATGAAAAATGACATCAGTGGTCCTGTCAAGGTCAACACTATGTTTCTCATGCTTCAGAACGAGTTGGATATAGGTTCCAAGACCATATAACTAGATGCCATGGAGGAAAGATTCTGCTTCCAAAAAGACACCATCAAATAATTTGTGGACACCATCACACAGTACCAAGCTTGGCATTGATACATGATCAAGAAGAATCAAGTGGATGTTGCTGAGCTGGACTTTCCCCAAACTCTAGAATCATAGTGTTGTGTCTTGCTAGGCTGTCTCTAGGATATTTTGTCCTATATGGGTACATGTGTAAAATGTAATATTATTTTTCAATATGTTGTAAGTGATTTTCCAAGTGCCAATATTGGAATATGAAAAGTCATCATGTAATGTAATGTGTCATTTAGTGAAGAAGTTGAAGAGTCATGAGGGACGTCAAAGAGTCACAAAGGGGAATTTCAAGGCTCACCCTAGCCTTTGTTATAAATATAACCTCATAACTCATAGAACAAGCTTTTGGGAGACAAGCTTTTGGCTAGCCTTAAGCTTAGAGAAGGCTTGGGAGTATTGTGAAGAGCCTTGGCTTATCCATACCATATAGCAAGTATACTTATTTGGAGGAGAAAGTTCTCTTCACTATAATGTTCCACTATTGGGGCTAGTGGCCATCAATGGTGTATGTATGAATGGAACTTTCACTTATAATAATAAAATCAAAGCCAACACACTTTCATGCATATGTTGTTAATGTAGTAGGACTATTCTTGTTTCATTGACAATGTATGTTATTTTAACTTATGCATATGCTTATGAACTAATTTGTATGCATTTGTATGAATCTGGTTGAACACATGTTGTTGGATTAACTCATCACTTTAACTTGTGGACTATTTTACATTTTATCTTGTGATGTCATTTCGCTCGTGTTTTCCTTTCAAAATACGTACTATTACAGGCTTCTAAGGGGTGCACTCCCTCTTCCCCCTATGTTCGTTAGAACCTTCACGCATCACACTTGACTCTACGCAAGGTCACATGCTTGCTTTCAGCCAAAGTTATCATTCTGTCCTCTACACGCTACCGCGGTCAAGGCATTACACTACCACCCACTGCTGGGACTCCTACTCCAAAGGGTGTGAAGTCTAGTTGGAAATTCATATCGGGGATATCCCCTGAATGTTGATGGATCCAACACTGGAAACACTTTCTTATGAACTAACCCCATCCCACTTCTTTTATCCCTCTTATTTTTCAGGTTCTGGCACTTTAGAAATCGTTTCCATTTCAGGACCAGAGCATAGTAACACCTGATCCTGGCGATTTATGTTCCCTAACTCTGTAAATTCTTAAACAATCGAAATATATTTTTCAAAGGAAACCTGATTGGTGATTATGGTACAAGAATACTTGTTTTAGAAAGTGTAAGTTCAAGAATTGTTTTATGCACAATGCAAGAACTTTTTATAGCACAATGCAGGAACAATTTTTATAAGCACAGTGCAAGAATTATTTTTATTTACAGTGTGAGAATTTGTGAAAAGTACAAGAATCCCTTTGATTTCAGCATGGATTAATTTTTTATAGACTTAATAGTTTCCTTTTTAATATTACAGGGATGGGTCATTTTTTGTCTTTGAGAAAAAATGATGGAATGATGATCTCATCCTAAGTATGAATACCTAAAGATTCATCGATAAAGTGTACATTATTGTTAAGAATTTTTGAAGGGTTACAAATGGTTAGATTACTAATAATGTAAAATACAAGTAACCATTTATTATTATAGCAACATCCAACCATATAATATCATTATTAAGGTCAAAATGCATGAATGGAGGATTGATTACTATCCTTGTAATGGTGTCTTGACAACACCACTAACCGAATTTATTTTCCCATCATGAGAAAATCTACTTCTATCTAATCATCTAAATATTTATGCCTTGGGATCATTACCTGTATAACGGTTATCTTTCAAATACTGATGCTAATCATTGATTTTATGCTTGATTTGGAAACCATGTCGAATTATAACTGAACCTTGTACCTTGTGGGTCATAACTACTATCTTGAATTAAGCATGAGGTGTCAGTGTAGGAATTGGGATGTGGCAGGAGCCCATATCTTAATGAATGCATAGTACAGGAATCATGTGCGCCTTGAAGTGAAATCATTCCTGCACTATCCTAATTTCATCGTGGGTTTATGTTGATATGTGAATGTAAGCATACACGAATTTGAATTGTGAATATTGTTATATTGCAGGTTGAATTAGCATCATAGGTACATGGCACTAGTGATAATTGAACCATTATCTGTCAAGGAAGTTGAAGGGATGATAAAGTATGAGGTGAGCCTTCCTATCTTGTAGGAAGCAAGATGGTTTCCCTTCATGTACAAGTTCAATGGCTATGACTCTAGTGTTACTAGGTATTTTACACAAACTTTTAATGGAAAGAGGGTGGGTATAGGTTCATTGAGGTTTGAATTAACAAATAAATTCATTTGTCAAGCCATCGGCTTCCTGTCAAATGGGAACAATGCTTTAAAAAAGGCAAGGTAATGAAGCGTGCCTGGTGCAGGTTTTTGACAAAGAAGGGATGTAAAATCAATTGGAAGAAAGGGGTGGTGAGGAATGATATGATAGAGAAATGGAAACATATGTTATACATCTTGAAGAAATTCTTGACTTGCGAAGGTAGATACTGTATGACCTAGCTGTATCACATCTGCCTTTTGATGCACTCTGAATCTAGAAAATTAATTAATTTTCCATATTTTGTATTAATGAGTTTAACTAAAATGTTTAGGAGTGTCCAGAAAGATTCAAAAGATTAGGTAGGATATAAATTGTGTCATTATGGGCTTATAAATATTTTAATCAGTGAGGAATTGAAAAATAAGGGTTCTACCTGGGAGAAGTTTCTCAAGTTATTTGAGAATGGAGATATCAGGAATGTGTTTAACATCAAGAACAAGCAGATAGATAAGTGTGGGAAGGCTAAAGATTCTAAGGGTATTGAACTTTAGAACAAGGAATCACAAGAAGGAGGGAAGTGAAAGAAAGTTAAAGGATCTAGAGCTACTCAGCCTCGGTGGGAAGAATAACAAAAGGAAAGAGTCTAAGCACAAAGAAACTCATGACCCCTAAGGATGTGGTGTCAATACCATCTTGAAGAATGCCAAGAGGATTGTTGAAAGAACATTATGAGAAGGAATTAGGACCTCTAGGTTCGACTAAAGTGGAAGTCATGTAGGACTCTATGTTAGATGGTGTTTCTTGGGGAGAGCCACCATTAGAGGTCCTTGAAGGAAATGATGGAATATCCAGTGATATAATTTCTATGTTCGGGAAGAAGCATGAGCTTGATGAGGAAAATATCTCTCTTTTAGCGGGGGTGGCAGTGTTGGGTACCCCTGCTATTAGTCAGGAGCAACAAGGAGAGGAATATGAGGATGATGTTTCTATGATATCTGTGTTGAACAAATTAAAAAAACCGAAAGTTACTCCCAAAGAAACTCAACAACAAAAGGAAAAAGAGAAGGAGGATTATGTCCTTCTTGGAATTGTAATGAAAAATATGAAGAATTACAAAGGAGCTCATGAGAAAAATGAGGAAGAATTGAAGGGGTATGTGCTTCATGTACCTAGTGAGGAAAGGACAGATGAAAATCAAGGGCCGAAACAAAAGATTCAAGAGTTGGAGGCTTTGAATAGATGCATTAAAAATCAAAATGCCATGGTGACAATTAGGAATGAGGAATTGGTTGCAGAGGTAGTTGGCTGGAAAGAATAGGTTAAGAAACAGAGGATTCAAGTGACTTACATGAAAACACGCACATGAATATTCAAAAGACAAGTTAAAAATATCCAGGTCGAAGGCTCGAGAATTAATATTCAATTTCATAAATAAGGAGGCAAGATATTAAATTTTTGTTTTATGCAGAGGTTAGTAAAAACGTTGTGTGAGGACACACATGAATATGAGGGTGGGGGAATGTTAGGCCCTATAAATGTTCGAATTTTCACCTAAAAACCCTTACCTTAACCTCTATTTTACAAGCCAAATAATCCTCCATGCATAGTTTTTTTATCTTTTCTATGTTTCTTTAGGATAATGGATAAAATTTTTCTCATTTATATTAGAAGAGTTTATATTATCGATATTTAATGAAAATATTACCTTTGTATTACCTAAAATAACCTCTTGCAGTAGTTGTAATTGATCTTAAATTGAAGGTTGTGGTACAAGAATATATCCCAAGATTACTGCACTAATCTGAGTTCCTGCACTAAGGGAGGGAGACCGTTTATTTCGAGAAGTTGATTGAGGATTTTGTGATCTATCAAGGAAGAACTATGTTTTCTTGCCCTTAGTCTTCAACACGGTTTTGTCTATTGGCCTCCTACAAGACGTTCGGGAAAAATAGAAGTCAGTTGATGTATTGTTGTAACTAGTTTGATATTGTTGAGAGCCTATATGAGATGTATATATTCTAGGTGTATGAATGGATAAGTGAGCGATAGTGTGGACAAGTAATAGTGTTGATGTTTTGAAATCTTGTATCACCATGGTCCCCTTTGGAGATGGGTCTTTCATCTTATTGAATGTACCGAGAAGAGACTTTTTAATCAATAAAGGAACTTAATGCCAGGTTCATGGAATTGTTTTGTTATTATGTAAATTATTAATCTGTTGCATATAAGATAATTTCCTTTTCTTAAAGGGAAACAATATTGTTGTCTAGGGCCCAACTAACCAAGCTGGTTTTCCCTCAAATCATTTCATTGTGTGGTGTGTTATGCATTGAAGTTGGTGTGAGTTATCATTATTTTGATTTATAGTGTTGGGTGTGTGTGTAAAACAAGGGACCTTGTGTATTTCTTTTTGAAGAGGGGAAAATAACCTGGATTTGAAGATTGTTTCCTTCTTGAAGCATTATTTCTTGAATAGGATGTTTAGATATTTTGTATGTTTCTTATGACGATCCATATATGGAACTGAACTTGATTTTTGAAGTTGTTTCTTGAACCATGGTGTGAACCTTAGCTTTCATATTTGCAACAATTCTTTTTGTTTGATAACAAGTTGGGACTTGGAGATTGGGTTGCGACGAAGAAGATTTATTTTGTATTAAAAATTGTGTTTCACAATTGAACATATAAGTTTAAGTTTGATTGATTTATATGGATTATTGTTTATGATGTATGATCATTGGCAGTAGGATTGTATTAAAAACCCTAATGACTTCGACCTATGTATAAAATCATATGTGGATGAAAGGTTATTCTTTTTCATTAAAATACTATGATTAAAACAATATGCAGTGATATTGGTTTCATGAAACCCAGAACAAAAAACTCAGATGCCTTGAGGTTTTTAGTGTAGGAAAAATGATTCTTCAATTAATAAGCTATCGTTCTAAGTTCAAGATAATCTATAGTGAAATTTCTCATAAGTTTTGATTTATTTTGAAAGAGGGTTTCGACTAAAACTAGAGCAGTGAGTGACTAAATTTGGTCCATATTTCTTTATGTTGCAAGCACAAGTGTGAAAATCTCTTTTTGATTGTTTTATTGTTTAATACAATTTTTTTATCCCAAGTCAAGACTTTATTGCTAAAAGTGTGTGTTGAATTTGGTAGTGCACCCTTAATTTGAGCCAGTTTCTATTTTCACACTAGAATAACAAGTGTGTCACATAGTGTAGGAAATATTTGTTTGGAAGTGCAAGAACAAAGTTTGTTTTAAGTACAATAATGAGGTATTTTACATGATTTCCTAGTATAGGAATGGATCCTGCATTTGATTAATTGTGTTATCAAATTCCTAATTTCTTTTGCTTTTGGGTAAACAAAATTTCTGAAGAGTTTTTGATTAATTTTGTGTGTACATCCAGTTTCTGGAGGTGGTTTTGGTGTTACTATGTGAATAGTGTAGGAATAGAAGACAATAATTTCATTTAAATCCTGTTTGAAATTAATTGATTTCATTATTTGGGATTGAGGTAGAATTTGTAGAATTTGTCCAAAACCTTTGGCATAAATTGTGCTTCGCCTCGAAGTCTACGAGGCCCTGATTTGACAAGTAAATGTCATGAATTTACAATTCCTCCGACCAACATGACCTAGGTTATGAATATAAGTAATGTTTGCATTTGTTTGTACTGTGATACATCACAATATCCTGTGAGGCATTTCATGTGTGTTTACTTGTAAAAACTTATTGTTAGATATCTTTTTTGGGATTCAACTGTGTTAAGTAAGTCATTCATCTATGACCATTTCCATGAGAGGTACTCGTAACTGACTAATTTATGATGATTTTTGAATAATTCACTTAGCACTCTTTGCATCGAGTGATGCTCATAGGGGTGAAGAAGTGGGATTGAAACTAGTGAAATGTATCACATAGCATCAATCATCACTTTCGGGGCTTGCACCTAGTAACGAGGACTTCCCAGGAGGTCACCCATCCTAGTTCGCGTCTGGCTCAAGCATGCTTAACTATGGAGTTTTCCCCACAATCAAGTACACTTAGCTTGCTACCCCACTTCTTCACCCCTGTGAGCATCACCCGATGCAATGAGTGCTAAGTGAACTATTCAAAAATCATGAGAAATTAATCAGTTACGACTACCTCTCATGGAAATGGTCATAGATGAATGACTTACTTAACACAAGTGAATCCCAAAAATGATATCTAATATAATGCACTGTGAAAACCCCTCAATACTTAAAAATTATTGTTATTCGCATTGTTTTTCAATGTTGAGGTCTGTTTTCTCTTACTTCGATCTATTATGAAAATTATAAACTAAACAGGCTCAGGCATTTAGTTTTTTTTTTTTCTCTTATTTCCATCACGAATCATGATGGCCACACATATTTGTTACTATTCAATTAAAAAAAACATCTATTTTATATCGCACTATCAACATGTTTAGTAAAATTCGTGTTGCCACCTTGATTGATCCTCTATATACAAAGGATATCCGTGTCCCTATTCTGATTATTTTTTTGTTTTTTTTTTTCCATGAAACTCAACGTTTCATTTATGAAATAATAAATGGCAGTGAATCATTAATCACATGTGTGTAACCAGTCATTCAATTTTTGTAGAATGAGTTTTTTTAATAGGAATAAAGGAAGAGGTAGGGGTAGAGGAACCGAGAACAGAGATAAACATATTGGTATAAGAAGGGATAGAAGACCAAGAGTCTCCATCCATTTTGATGTACATCTCTAGGAACTAAGATAATTGCTTAACAATAGTGTGATTAATTTGTTGGGCTAGATAAATCCTCAGTCCATGATACAGTCCCCATCACAGTAACCTCCTTTGGTTCAACAACCTTTCATAGGCACCCCTGTTCCCCCATATGTTTTTTCTCCAGTTGTTAACCCAAACAATGATGGTTGGGTACACATGATTTTTGCACAATCTCTGCATTCTAGACATGGTTGGTCTATTGTATCACGACCTAATCCTCCTCACCACCCTCATGTATCATATTTACAATCCATTTCCTCATGTATGGCTCATATGTTTCCTACAACACCCCAACCATCTACACCTACTACTCATAACACTCCTTCTACACACCATAACTCTAAGCAACCTATAATAATGGTTGGTCCCACTGGCTAGCCATCAAAATACCTAGTCACCCCTTTACTTATCGCTAATGAATAGAAACAGGATGCAAAAGCTTCTGCCTCTAGTTCCTGTCATGCATCATCTCATTTAGTCACATCACACCCGAAACAAGAGGAGCAACAAGCAAGATCATCTCCTTCTCATGGAAAAAATAAATAATCATAGTTCTTTTGTTGCATATCACTTATTTTTAGTGTAGATTACTTGACTTGGTTTTTCAGTATCTGTTTAGACTGATCATTCAATATCGCACTTATGATTTTTGGTAACTTATAAGTTTGAGGAGGATGGTTATATTTATGTGCATATTATGTTTTATATTTTATGGTACCATTTGAATATGAAAAAATTATGGAGTAACAAGGAGCATGGGAGGTACAATGTTTTTTTTGGCTTTATGTGATAATTACTTTGATAATAAGTTATATGTGGTGGATGTTTATGAATTTCCATGGTTATTTCTTATTTTGTTGTACATTGTGATGAAAAACCTAATTTGAAGTTAGAAAGTTAACAAATAAATCATACATAATGAGTATTTTATTTACATTAAAAGGAAATAGGAAATCTGATCGAATGGATTTGAGAGGGTCCCACCTATTAGGGTCTAGATTTAATTAAACTTTTTGAGAAACCTTTAAAATTTTCTCCTATTATTATCTAATCATCCTTGATTAGAAATACAACTAATTCAATAGTTAAACCTAAAGAAAAACTACCAAAACTACTTGGAGCCTTATTAAAAAGAGGAAAAATATATGAAGGAAAAAGGGGGAACTGTCAAGGGACAGGAATGCTATAACATTTTGGTTGTTATCATTCTACTAATTTTTTCTAGTTTCTTACAAAGTTTGAGGCTAATCCTGATGGTGAAAACATCTTTATATCACTAAGCGGAAACAAACTAGGTGACTCAATTGAAATTACTAAAAATCATTTACGTATCATGTGTCTTATTTTTTATTTTTTATTGTTGTTTGAAGGTTAGGCTAATATATTACCAATGCTAAGAACTATTTATTTGTAGAAAGAAAGTTGCCCACATCTTACTCGCATGAAGGATTTCATTTTTCTACCATTCTCATTTCTTGCTTGGATTATTGTATATGATAGTTTTACATTGTAGTAGTCTATGATTGGACTGGTCAAGAGTCTTCACAAAGGTTTTCCTTTCAGGATTTTGGTTGTACTTTGTCTTATTTTAATAAAAAACAGCATTTGATTCATCAAACACTTGTTTATATGTTTCTCTACATTTGATTTGTATCTAATTTTCCAGTAGTTTGTTTATTTGTTTTTAGTAGTTTATGCTATATAAGATACAAGACACATGCCTTAATCCTTTTTATCTCATTGCCGTTGCTTAATTTTCCATTTTAATTTTTCTGCTAACTGGTGGAAGATTTATTTATTTTTGTCATAATTTATGTGCTTAATGTATTGTTGATGGTGTTGGACCTGCCAACATTCAGGGGATCTCCTTGGTATGAAGTCACAAATAGACCTAATACTGTTTGGTGTAGGAGTCACATCTAATATGATGGCCCAGTTGCCTTTATCTTAAAGATATGCCTTAGCTCTTGCTTGTTAGCACATGAGAGTGGTTTTCTTTGTCTTCGAACAACATGGTTCGTGTGCCTAGTGAGTGCTTAGTGTCTTTTGTGTCAAAGTTCTTTCACTGCAGAGGGAGAGGCTGGAAGTGAGTCTCAGGTTGAAAGGGAATAGTCCCAACTTTTCTAGAGACACACAACACATGAGGACATGCACAGCTTCCAGCGGAGTAGTCCACATGGATGTAGTAGTCACAAACAAAAGTTGAATAGGTAGCACACACAATACTCAGTGGAATAGTCCACACGAGTGTGACGAGCATTATAACAAGTTTACACAAATGAATCTGTCGAGTGCCCGAAGGGATAGCCCACATGACTGAGTCATCATTAACAACTGATAGAACACATTTCCAACAACATATGTACTAAAACATCTGAAATAGTTCAACTATATTAATACAAGTTAAAGTAAATGTATTACAAATTTACAAGCGTCCAAAGAATAGTCTTACAAATGAATACAATGCATGTGTCAAAATGTGTTGGCCTATTAACAATGTGGCCCATAGTAGTGATGTGGCTTAGATGATTGATGACATCACTTGACACAACAAATTTGTTGTGTTCATACTGGTGGTGGTGTGCATGTTGAGCTGCAGTGTTGTTGAGTGATGGATGTCCTCTTGGTGTATCATAGCTTCCCCTATACATGGAAAGGTGTGCGAATTCTTCGATGGTCTTGGTGTTTGCTTGATGTTGCATGTTCACATCACTCCTTCGCTTGTACTTTGGCATGCTTCATATGTTCGTATGTTCATGAAAAATCTCCTCGCATGCAATCCTCATTTGTTTGTTCACAAAACAATCCCCTCGCATGCATTCCTCATTCGTCCGTTCACAAAACAATCTCCTCGCATGCTCTCCTTGTTCATCTTGTTCGTCATCGCATCATGTCTCATCCATGTACCTTTATCTTCAATCACTCATGACGAGATGACATAAAATCCATAAATCTCCTAGTCTACCACGATGCATTGTTGTTCTCTTTTGGGTGCAAGTGACCAGGAGAGAGGACAAGGCTCTGAAACTACACAAGGCAGATTTCAAGATGGGATGCGGTCTCTGGGCACTACCAGTGAAAATTGTGCAGAGGTCATTACGAGATAGAGATAGACAAACTGGACCAGGAACTATCCCTGGGATCTGGTTCAGTTGGAGGGAATATCTACGCAATCTTTTCAAGGAGGCAATGTAGGCAGTAGAGGGGGACTGGAAGCAAAAACTGCATAATTTCTTCAGGGAGATGGCAACAGGTTGCAGGAGTGCTGCTAACAAAAATGTGCAATGTTTCTAGGGAGCTTCCAGTAGGCTTCGAGAGTGCTACTGGAAAAAACTACATAATTCTTGGAGTCTGGCCTATTAGAAATCCTTGCAAATTTTTTGAGCTAAGCGAAATGCTTGGCAACTAGAGAAATGCTATGAAAACTGTGCAGTTTTCTTGGCAAGAAACATGTTGGCTGACTAGGTGACTGGCTAGGAAAACTGCACAATTGTTTGAGGGAGATAGTGATAGACATAGGGTGTCCGTCGAACATGTCTACGCACTTTCTTCAGTCAGCGGAGTGAGCATGCTTCGCAAATTTTGTGCAATTTTTTGGGGGAGTGAGTCCCGGGGTCACTACTTGGTCAAACTCTTCGGTTGACTAGTTGGAGGCTTGGTTGATGTGCTTTTGAGCAATGCAGATTGAAATGTCTTGCTAGGAAACTTTTGTGTTGTTCTGGGTGATGGTCAGCTGAGACAATTCTAGAGTTGCATAGTGCAGACTTCCTGGGAGGCAGCCTCAAGCTTTACACAATTCTAGGTAGCAGTACATAATCAGTGAGAGCTAAAACTGCGCAATGTAGCTCAGTGGATGTCTGACTATTGGAGGATGGTCCAGTCGACAAAGATTCAACAAAATGACCAAGTGTGTGAATGAGTGACTTCATACATGCATGACGTTGCGAACACACACCCAACATGACTCGACAACAAGAGACATCAAACCATCAAGACAACATATACTTAGTGTGATCGACCGATGGTGTGAGCGACAAGTGTGACACTTGTGATAAATAGTTGAAGGAGCGCAATGTCACTTGCGCAAAAATGCATACAAATTCGTGTGTGAGTGCGGTGAATTTTTACATAGCAGACACAACTTGTACACATGAAGGCGGACCTTGTACATGGCCAGAACATGAATGCAGTCATGAAATTGTAACCAACATGCAAAAAGATGTTCATTGAAAGGTCAAGGGAGGAGGGTGCAAAGACTCAACAAGAGCTCACAGGATGAGCCCAAGTGCTTGCAAACATCAAGTAAAAACCCAAGGAAGGTTCTGAAATTGGATGCAGGACAAAATTTTGGAGGGTGTTGCAGTCGTTAAAACATGTATATACGACCATTTTTCCAATAATTTTAAGTGTTTTTATGTTTCCATAAGGAAAATTCAAAAAAATCATAAAAAACATAAAATAATCCAATACTCTTTCATATCTGAGCTAGCATGCCCCATTATCTCATTGTGATAATGAGATTCAAGGAGTTTTAGAGTCTGTCCTCCTTTTAAACAAAGTATCAACAATAAGGTCACTTTTGATAGTGGTTGAATAAATGATGGAATTCAAGGGGATTATATTAAATGAATATGTGGTCCATATACATGCATGGATCAAAGGTCACCTCCATGTTCTTTAGTTTTAAGGTCCAAGGGCTAGTTAAATTGATTGAGTCATCTACCCAAGGCATGTTGCTAATCAAAGACGTTATATTATACAAGTTCAAATCTAATCGAGTCCCTTGGGGTTATCAATTATTATCATGGTTTGTGATTGATCTAACCTCCATCTTGATATTTTACAAAATAGGGGGAATCCTGCATATTATGAAACAAATACACTAGCTAGCTATAATGATAAATTAGTTTGTGATCAAAATGAAGCATGGTTTGATTAGTGTAATGATCAAGTAATCATGGGATGTAACTTAATCCAAGATGAGCATGTGAGAAATGAGCTATATAGAGCTCAATTGGAATTCAATGTGATTGCAAATTTACTCGGATGTGAGTGCATTAAAGGTTAATTGATGATGGTTCAACGTCATGGCGGCAGCTGGTACAGCAGGTGGCAGAACAACGCACCTTCCTAGGCCTTCCCACAGATGGAAACTATTTATATTGTATCCTAGCAGATCACTCCTCACGCGAAATTGATTATGCAGAGGGCTCGCGAAATTTCACCAGGTTCTGATTTAATGGTGGCCTTGGTTGTTCCTGTTAATATATACCCCTGGCTTCCCCCCATGAAACTATTGCCGGTTTCTCATTCTTTTCGTGGTTTGAAGGTAGCGCTACATGTCTGGTTCTTCAGGCATTACAGGCACCCTCACTCTGGCATATGCTTTATTCCCTGTTCTTCTTCTCCTCCCGGCTATCCTACTACTGTGCCCATGGTTCATCGTCATGGTAGCTCTCACCGAGGTGGCGGTCATGGAGGTCGTGGGCACTCTCAGCCTGCTCCTCTGCCTGTCATCCCTCTGGCCTTGGCTTCACCCACCTCTGAAACTAGCAGGCCACTCCCGCGTAATTCCTTTCAAACCACCCATTTCACGTTTCACAGTCGCCTTAACAAACCTGTTCTCTCGGCCAGCATTACAGTTATCTTCTCAGAGGAAGAAGCTCCACCTACTGTTGACATGAACACACCTTCAACTCAATCTCTAGGAGGTAGTGCGCAGCAGAGGGTAGATATGGGTTTCAGGTTCAATTGTGGCAATTCGTAGGCTGAAGGAAATGCCAGCGACATCTCCAAGCCTCCTGATGGCAATCAACAGAATGCTCCAGTATCTGCTTGACCGGCGGATGGCACAGATAGCACGTGATAGTTGGCATCTCCTCCAGACGGCAATGATTCAGCTCTCAAGGAGAATGTGGACGACACGTGGATGGGCTATCCTTGCCCTGTGGAGGAGGAGATTCTGGAAAATGATTCAGCTGTTTGAAGACTTCTTTGTTATGGTTGCTTCTTTGGTCCTCTCTCTATTCTTCACCCCTTTTTGTAATGCCTATATGGCTTCTGTTAACATCTTTCTGCCTCAGGCATGTAGCCATGTTATAGTTTCAAATTTTTGGCTCTGTAATTTTGCTCAGGAACATCTAGGCAGTCCAGTCAGTATGGTTACAAATTATAATTTGTCTTTTCTGAGAGCTATCACTCTGCTCTGCTTTCTCTATACAACTCTGGGCTTTTGTACCTGGTAAATCCCAATTCTGAGACTGTCTGTTTGTCTTGCTGGACCGTCCTGAACCTCCTCTGAGGTCTCAACCGCTCTGTAACTATATTTTTACTTTTTTAATAGAATTAGTCTTTACATAGAAAAAAAATGTGATTGCAAATTTGAGCATGGATGATATGATATGATGATGAGTTGGAAAAAATCCAATTAAAACCTAATTCAATGGTTAATTAAGTGTCAACATGTTGATGGTGCTGGAACCGCCAACATGTCAGTGGATATCCTCGGTAAGAAGTCCCAACTAGACCTCAAACCATTTGGAGTAGGAGTTTGAGCAGTGGGTAGTAAAGAAATGCCTTGACTGCGATATCACACAGAGGTAAGTGTGATGTCTTTGTCGGAAGTAAGTGTGTGACCTTGTGGTGATTTAAATGAGATGCATAGGGCTTTTAACACACAAAGGGGAAAGTAAGTGTGTCCCTTAGAAGCCTATAATAGTACGTAACTTGAAAGGAACACACAAGTTGAATGACGTCGCGAACTAGAAAGCAGAATAGTCCAAAATCCAAAGTGATGGGCTAAACCAACAACACAATTTCAACAAGATTCATACAATCATATAAAAAATAGTTCATACACGAATGCATAAGTTAAATAACATACATTTCTAAAGCAACCAAAATAGTCCAACTACAATAACAACATATGCATGAAAATGTGATGGCTCTGTTATATTATGTAAACTGAAAGTTCTATCCATACATACACCATTGATAGCCACTAGCCCCAATAGTGGAAATTATAGTCAACACCACCTGCTCCTCCAAACAAATGTAATTGATCCACACTATGGAGAAGCCAAGGCTCGTCAAAATACTCTCCAAGCCTTCTCTAAGCAATTCCTAGCCAAAAGCTTGGCTCCCAAAATCATGTTTTATGAGTTATGAGGTTCTATATATAGAAATGGGTGGGATGACCTTTGACATTCCCCTTTGACTCTTGGACTACCCTCGTGACTCTTCAACTTAATTACATATAACTCTTTACATTACATATGATTGTTTTCGTTCCAGTAATGAAACTTATAATTTCACCTCACAACATATTTACAATAATTATACAATTTCCACCTATATCCATCTGGGACAAAAATAGGCTTGAGTCAGCGAGACGAGACAACACTAAGATTTAGATGGTTGTGGAAAGACCAACTTGACAACATTCTCCTAGTTATCTTTGGTGACGAACTAATGCCAAGCTTGGTAGTGAGAAATGGTGTCTGCGTACTCTTTGGTGATGTCTTTATGGAAACGGACTTTTACCTCGATCGCTTTGGGGTATAAGGATCTGGAACCTCTTTCCAAATCATACTATAACATGCACAACATAGTCCTGAGTGTGGCTCAGTTGGCGACAAATCTCTGCATGTTCTCTACGTTGATCTACAACTCTACGCTTACGGTCGTACACATCAACTATTTGAAGTACATGTTAATCTCTAGTGAGACTTGGTTATTCTCTCTGACCTCGGTGAGTGTTTTGATGGATAGGATCATTTATGATGACATCCAAACTCTTGAACAACTATGCAAATGAAGCCACAACAATGGTGATGATAAGCACGAGTTCCTCATAGTTTTGGATTTAACTCCATATGCTTGCTTTGCCCAGCTCTTCCTATGGCTCCATCATCTTGTGGAAGTAAAGTGGGGCTCCCTTGGACCTCATTGTCCATGTTTATATGTGATCAACATCGACATGTATGTCTATGAGCATGCACACAATCTTGATGGAACACTGCTGAGAGCCATGTAAATGGACAACTGCCTTGTGCAAAGTGACGAGCCTGTCATAAGGTCTCCGCACAACTATCTCAAGAGTCAATACTTCAATGAGTATTATTTTCTTCATTTCTTCTCTTGTGGATCCTATTGATTGTTCTTCCCCCTACTTGGACACTTGCAAGTCCTTAGCCATGTGCTTATTTTCTTTTATCAATAACTTCACACTTGAGCTTGTGGCTTCAGCATAAGGCTTCGTAACATACGACAAGATAGTTGGATGTCTTACATCAGACACAGTCACTCATTCTTCAAAGTGCATAAGTGATGTATGATCATCCAGGGTGTGTGCTCTTCACGCCTGTATAATCCTGTGTCGTGACTCATTAAAGGCTATATTGTACACATATACTCCTAAATCATTCTCAAGGAGAACAATCTATCCTTGTTCACTTTGGACTTGCTCTGATGTCGGAGTTGGTGAAGCCTATGGAGTGACCTCGGTTGATTTTGGCATGAGGTTTGTGTCCTTCTCATGTTTTGGTTGTACCATATCCATGTCCATCTATTTAGCCATCTGTTAATCCTACTAAGCAAGTTCCTCCTCCTGTAGCCACTCACCCTGTTCATCATCTGCTGGTGGTGGATCTGAGTCTTCAACCTATATCGATGCAGTTTTCTCTATCTATGCACCTTGCACTTCCTCCTATTCTTGTTCATGTTCCCATTGGGCTTCCTTCTCTCTTCTATGCAGCTCATGTTCTTCTTTGAGCCTTTTCTCTACTTCCTACAACTTTCTCTCTGCTTCTTCTAGCCTTTCTTTTCTCTACTCTCCTTTCACATTGTTACCTCTTGGCCTCAATCTCCAGAGCCACTTTCTCTACAAGTGGATCTTCCTTAAATTGTAGTGTTGCTCTGCCTCTGCACTCTTAGCAATATTCCTCTTGCCTCTGTCTTGCACAGGTTTTTTGCTCACTACTGCTGCTATTACTATTCTCTGTGGTGCTTGGAGATAGACAAACACTCATTGAAAACAAATGTCAGCTGAAAAATATAAAGCAACTCAAGGATCGGTCATGTAAAAAACTGGGTGACTTCTAGGCAAGGTTGCGCATTTATGACTTTGAGAGGTGGGGAGACTGTCAGATGGAATTGCGCATTGCACTGTCCCAGCTCCTAGTGAGAAGGCTACTAGATGAAACTACATAGAGCACAATATAGCTTAGCTTGATGAGCACTGGAACTATGAAATGCGCAGTTCAGTCCAGCTTGATTGTTGGCTAGGACTATGCATTGCCCAATCCCAGGGGAAAGACTAGGCACTGTCTTTGAGAATTGCACAAATCACAACTGGGAATCCAGTGATAGGCAACCACTGCACAATTCCTGGGGCCAAGGTAGAGGCTTGAGTCCCAAGAATTCATAGTGCATGCTGGGCAAGACAAGATTCAGGCCAAGGAAACCAAGATCTGCCCAAGGGAAACTTGAAAACAAGTAGGACTCAATGCATGTGCAAAGATGGTGAAAATATGATTAAATGGACATGCATGAAATTAGAGAAATTGTAAGAATCAGTCAAACAGAATAACAACAAAGCTCATGAAGTGAGTCGCTGCAACGATGAGTGTTAATGCAAAAATAGGGTCATGCATGCGACACTAAGGAAATGAAATGAAAAACTTGAAACGACACTTCTACAAGTTAAAATACATTAAAACACAAATGGGCATTCGATAAAATAAGGAAAACAATAGTCACACAAGCCAAGGGAAGAAAAGTGGTAGAAAACGCAGTAGAAGACATGAAAAGAAAAACTTACTTGGAAAAGTAGTGAAGATAGCGTCGAATATTCCTAGATGCCTCAGGAATGCCAGAGCTCCAAGATTGAATGTGAAGAATGAGCTTTGGGTTGCCCATTAAATATATTTGGTAGATTTAGGGTTTATGACGTTCATGCCACAAATCTGGGAAAAAGCAACACTGGGCAGGAAGTTTCTATAATCAACTCAATTGTAATGCCTTCTTGCTAAAAATACATCCCTATTTTCTAGGGATGTTTTTTTTTATTTTTTATTTTTTCCTTTTCGAGAAAGGCGGCCATGCATGCAAGGAAGAATTGTGCAGTTTTGGAGGGAACCAGGCAACCTACCGGCACATGTAGCAGGCAAAAACTGAAGGAATGCTTCTGTGCAATTCCTGTATTGAGTGGCTCTAGCTGCCTCTCATGCTCTGTATAGTTTTCGAGTTTAAGCCAAGGCTTCCATCTAGGACTGAAAAATTCCTGAGCCAAAGGCCAGTGTCAGGATGTTCTACACAATTTTTTTTGGCAAGGCAGTCTGTAGGACTACTCTGCGTAATTCTAGAGAGTAGTGCTGACTATCAGGCTCCTCTGTGGAAGTCCTGAGAGCAAGGCTAGTTACCCTTTAGGACTGTGCAGTTTTCCAAGACAGTGCAAGAACTGGGATCAAACCATGGCATAGGAGGTCAGCTTGTGGTCGGAAAGAAAGACAAGTTAGCAAACAAAAGTTGTAAAGCCAAAGATAAAATTAATTGAAAGCACAAGTACTTGGGCAGTGCAAGACATGATGCTAGGATTTTGGTAGGGAGGCTCCAAAACGAAGCTAAAGAGAAAGTTTGGAGGGTGGTTGTAGCTGCTACAACACAATAATATATCACAAATTCATTACAAAATAACCAATTAGGAAGTATTATTCTAGTGTAATTTGACCAATTGTTGACAATATATGATTACATATCACCTAAACTTATATGAAGGATTTTAAATTGAATGTGATTAGTTAAAGAGAGTTAAATAGTGGATGTCAAATCAATCTCAATATATAATTTGTAGTATCTTCGAATTCAAGTGAGGAGGAGAATTGTTATAATATTTTAGTGACAACCTAAGAGTAATAATAATGATACTTGCATGTGAGACACATCTTGAATTAGCTTTCTCTTATCTTGATTAAGCTAATACAACCCTATTGAAAATTACAGGGAAGCATGGGTAACATTGAACTTAACCACCTTTAATTTATAAGCCATAAGTGGAGGGCTTCTATTTTTCCAAAGATTCCCAATACTTGCACCTAGCACCAACTATTATCATCTACATTAACATGTATTCACAAGCATGAACAAAAGCATAAGCATGTCATTGATAAGGCTTGGAGTTAGAAGATATGTTAACTACACAATTGAACTAATAATTGAATTTGTATTAGCATTTTGAACCATACACAATGGTATTATTGAAATCTCAAATAGCTTAGAGAGTAAGCTAGCATTAACTTACATAACTTAGAGTTTTTTAAAATCAAATCATTTTTTTCATAATATCTAAATTCTTTGTTTTATTTGATCTTTCACGTTCCTTAATTGAAATATGGATACTTAGATTAATAAAAGCATCAAGTGATTTTACCTTAGTATTAATAACGTTATTACCACAATTAATACACAATGTATTGTTGAACATTAAATGTCAATTGTTGAACATTCTAAGAGAACATTTATAAGAAATCGTGTCCAGTGAAAACAATGCACTTATATTTTGTAGTGTTATAATAACTATTGAATCTCAATCCTCAAATATAATGTAAGTTGACAAATTGAATGTACTTATGAAGATGTACATTAAGTTGATAAAGTTCTACTAGTTATTAAAGGTTAACATGACTTTTTTCCAAAATCCTCACTTATTTCAAAGTGTACAAAACTTAAACAATCAAATATTAATTCATAAAACATTAAGCTCTAAATTGTTTGGTGATTTTAAAAAAAATCTAAAAATTGTATATAGTTCCTAATTTTTTTTTTTGACTATTTTTTAAAATATAAAAAAAAATATATATTTTAAAATTTGGAAAAATAAAATAAAAATCAACAGATCATTTAAAAAAAAACACCATAAAGAAATTAGCCTTAAAAGTTGTCCCAAAAATTAATTGTTAGTATCCGGTGAGGCATTTCATGTGTATTTACTTGTTAAAAATGATTGTTATTCACATTGTTTTTCAATGTCGGGGTTTGTGTTCTCTTACTTTGATCTATTATGAAAATTATAAACTAAATAGGCTCGGGCCTTTAGTTTTTTGTTTCCTCTCTTATTTCCGTCATGTATCATGAGGGCCACACATATTTGTTAATACTCAATTTATAAAAAACATACATTTTATATCACACCATCAACACTATTTAGTAAACTTGTGTTTCCACCTTGATTGATCCTCTACATATGAAGGTTATCCCTATCCCTATTTTGATTATTTTTTCCTCTGTTTTTCATGAAACTTAACGTTTCATTCATGAAATAACAAATGGCATTGAATCATTAATCACATGTGTGTAATCAGTGATTCAATTTCATTAGAATAAGTTTTTTAATAGGATTAAATGAAGAGGCATAGGTAAAGGAACTATGAGAATAGAGATCTACATATTAGTATAAGAAGGGATATAAGACCTTTTTTATGTAGATCCCTAGGAACTAAGATGATTTCTTAACAATGGTGTGACTAATTTCTTGGGCTAGATAAATCCTCAGTCCATGATACAGTCTCAATCACAACAACCTCTTGTGGTTCAACAACCTTTCGTAGGCACCCTTGTTCCCCCACATGTTCCTGCTCCACTTGTTAACCTAAACAATGATGGTTGGGTGCCAATTATTTCTACACAACCTGTGCATTCTACACATGGTTGGTCTATTGTCGTGTGACCTAATCCTCCTCACCACCCTCATGTATCATATGTACGATCCATTTCCTCACGTATAGCTCATACATTTCCAACAACACCCCAACCATCTACCTCTTCTACTCATCACACTCCTTCTACACACCATAACTCTAAGCAGCCTATAATAATGCTTGGTCCCACTGGTTGTTATGGGAATAAGTACCCTAGGGCTTTGGGTTAGAAACCCAACAGAGCAAAGGTAATCTACAACAAGAAACACACATACAACTTAGGCAACATTCTTAAATAAACAAACTATGTAAGGGTGGACATACCCGGATGTCCTTCATTTGGGTAGTCCAAGCAGGGTTCAAACCCTCTTCAACTCCTGATGAACTCTGAATCTGCAAATAAACCAATCTGAACATACATAACAGCATATAGATAAAGCATTTTAATGAAATCGACTTTATATCATATAAGCAAATGGTTAGTTATACATCAAAATAATCATTCATACATGAATTACAACAACATTTGATGCATAAACAAAGTCAATCTCAAGAACAAGACAGTGTTTCCTTTTATTGTAGAAAACCATAAAACATGGAAAGAGTTCACCTGAGTCTCCTTCTTTCATCTCCAAGCCGAACCGTCCTCCAGGTTTGTCCAGTCCTAGTCTTCAACAACCTCCTTCCATAACCAATACCATGATATCTCAAGCAAGTGGGAGAATATCAACACTCAAGGAAACAAAGGTTTCCTAAACATGGGGAATTGCTTGAAGCATAGGGATACTTTAGACTTGATCAGCAGATAATCTCCATATAGTAATTCTATCTCTTCTCTCTTCCTTAAGGCCTTCCCATTCAAGTCTATTTATACTTCTCCCAATTAGTTTTTTAGTTGGGAAACAGTTGGGCCACGAGCACTAGGAGGTAATCAATAGGTAAAACCCGTGAACTCTACCCATAGTTAAGGAAATTTATTTTTTTAAAGTGTTTTAACACATATTCGCAGGTTGGGTATTGACTAACCCACGTGTACACACTTTTATCACAAGGCAAAGTAGCATACAGGGAGTAAAACACTATTTTTAAAATATTTGGACCAAGTCTGGAAGGAGGGGTTTCCCTAGGCCACAAACCAAGCATCACAAATACCAAGGGTTATATTTGGAGCTATAACATATTCCCCCTAATATATGAGGTCAGAAGGGATACATGATGGCTAAGATGTATTAAGTATATGGAAAGGAAACTTGTCGAAAACTGAGAAGGACTTCACCAGATTTCAGCCTATCAAGCCATCAAAAAGAGATAAAAAAGAAACAGTTGTCTGAGGCGAGCATACCCATGCTCAGAGAAAGTAAAGCATGTCCACATATCAAGTACAAGCGGATCCACTATGTATACAAGTATAAAGAACTGGAACTACATAATGGATCATCTGATTGTAATTGAACAAATACATGTCTGAATATCACATATAAGAATATGATCAATGAAGTTGAAAGATGAAGATGATCACTGATGTCAAAAACTGATCCCAGTAGTACCAAATGAACATGATGGAATAAGATGATACTACATCACAACTCAGATGCCAACATATAAGATGTCGCTGTGAAGGACTGCAACATATAATGTGGAATGGTCTTAACTAGCAGCAACAAGAGCAACTGACAAGTGAACCATATAATGTTGATGCAACCTGAGGTCTTCACCAACCATCGTGGTACATTTCTACACAATGGGAATAAATGATATGAAGTCGACCATGTGAGAAATCGTTTGATTACCGGTCATTGATGTATATTGTTAACAAACATGAGACTACTCATCGATAATGATAATGAGAGTCAAGGTACCCAGTATAGTCTAACAAGTGTGAATGAATGAGCTAAGGTCGAACACCTGGAAGAATCTATCAATCAAGGGACAATGATGGTTTCCCACTGTCGATAGCAAAGGATATGCCACTAATGACCGCAAACCCCAAGGTACTACCAAATGGACTCTAGATCTTTGCTCAAGAGTAATGAGTCATAGTTGATAGGAAAAGATCCGCTATAAGGAAGGCATTAAGGCATCCTTCATCAATCTAGCACGAGTGTAACCTGTAGGCCAATAATGTGGAAGGAATCAGATGAAAAAGATGTAGTAACCCAACCGAAGCACATTTCCGGCGTACACAAGATGTAGCTAGCACATGATAGAAACCCTCTGAACCAACCAATAATTAAAGCTGACACAGAGGCGAGGAATCCACCAATAGGGTCAAATGGAAACCAAGGCACTACACGAATCCCAATGTGTGATAATGAAAGCTGATGTCGAACACAAGGGAAACCAATCAATCAAAGACCTGATACTGATCAATTCTAAGCACAAGGTGACCTATCAATAATGAAAATAGGGATAGGGTGCAGCTCTAGGACTACCCTCAGAGCAATATGTCGTCGTCGATAAGGACAAGGCCTACCAGCAAGAAGTCAATGGAGACCTTCTCAAACTGGCACGAGCAAAGGACCAATATAACCGATGTGAGAACAAACAAGACACTAACAACCAAGGATGGCCGACTGAAAAATAGGTCAAGAAACACCACAGAGAGGCCGACTCAAGCTTACTTCCCTTGAACAAAAGCACAACTCAATGATGACTATGTGGCAACATATGATAACTCTGTATAAGTTCGCCATGTAGGAGGCATGAGCGAACTCTCCATATGATTGGAAGAGATAACCAATCAGAGGAGAAATGACTCAATAACAAGGTTAAAGCGTACCTAAGTCAAACCAAATCCTGCCCAAAATGGAGGAGAGACTTTCTTTTGAGTGCTTTGTTCAAGGGTGACACAACTAACTCTAGCTACCAACAATATATGGAAATGTTGTCCCGTTCCTGCTCTTTTTGGAATATATAATTTTTTGTCTTTTTCTTTAAGCTGGAGAAAGAATAAAAGAATGCTATAGTATAGTGGAAAGAACGATTGTCAGTGAAATAGATGATCTAGTTCCTGGGATGGGAACAATCCTATGCTCAATGCAGGGAGGTGAAACTGGTCAAGGACACTCAAAGGGATGTTCCTTCCATGGATCAAAGGGTGTGTTAAGTTGCAAAAGCTAAGTGATTGTAGATTTGAGTTGGCAGAAGACATGGTCAAATAAGTGGCTTAAACATGATTCCAAGTGAAGTGGGCTCAAGGCCAAAAGGTGCAAATAGTCAAAATGCAATGTAGTAGTACAACTCAACACAAAGGAGCCTCTAGGGTATAAGGCCAGAATGAAGCGAAGAAGCAAAGAGGAATGAGTCTTCAATGCACAAGTCATGCAGGAACTAAAGAGGACTCCCGAGCCTACTCAATATAACAACATGGGCAACAAATGTCAATGAGGTGCTAACTACGATGCCCATGTAAAGGACGGCTCTATCATCGTGTCATGATTTAAAAATCGGGGAGTGAAAATGGTTTACTAACCATAACATGATGGGATCGACCTTATGGCAAGTGTATCAAAAAATGGAGGCTAGTATGCAAGATGCAACGGAAGAAATGGTTTCCCTAACCTATATGCCAGTGAGTAAATGATACCTAACATGACGGGTCAGTGGTCATGGAACCGATATGAAATTTTGAAGAATCGTTCAAAATACCTTGAAAAGACAACCTATTCCTGACAATCCTAGCTCACAAGTTAAAAGATTCACGAGACGAAAAAAATCAAGTTTTGAAAAAATTTGACAATTTCAAAGCTATAAAATGACCTTTTGACTCACCATTTGTGTCATTTGTGTTGAGAGCAAAAGCTGTGGAGAAAAAGAGCAAACTTGCCCCCCAAAGAATTGGACCATTCAGATTGGATCAAAACCATCAAGTAACCCTCAATTCAAGCTTGCATTACTTTGTGATTGTTTTTAGAAATTTTTATTAAGGTTTAACAGTAGGAATTTATGTTAAAATTTCCAACTTGGCGTATACGTAGGTTGGATATTATCAACCCGCGTATACGATGGCCCTACACCCGATTGTGTGTAAAGGGAAACCGCGTATACGCTGTTTGAAATTTAAATACAAAAATCTAATGGTTGAAACTTGACTTTTTCAGGATGACAATCACATGGAGAGAGAGGGAGCATACCACAATTGATAATGAAGTTATGAATGATCAACAGGCATTAGATGCATTGAGGGGATGTGGCTTGTTGAAATTTTTTAAAATGCCCAAGATGAAAGCCAACACTCGTCTACTTGAAATTCTAATCCACTATTGGAGTGTCAAAGATGATGCATTTATGATTCATTAGATGCCTTTGAGGATAGAGGTGGAGGATATTTACTTTATCATTGGTCTCTCTCGGAGAGAAGAAGTGGTACATTCGATGGGCCGGACATGAGGTAGTCTTTCGGTGGAAGACTACATACATATATACTGTCCTGGGCATCCGGAAAAAATTGGAAGTCAGATTCCAATAAGACATGTGGAGAGCTCATCCCTGAGGATTCTACTGTTCACCATAGCCAGGATAAACAGTAGCCAGGATAAACAGATTAGCCTCATTGCACCAAGCATCACGAGTATCCATGAGCTTGGTTATGGAGTGTCTCACCACTGTTTTTAACTGGTGTACACCTCTTCTTACCAATATGGAGAGCCAGTTGTCCTCTACTCAGAAAGGGTAGACCAAAACTTTCAGATATGGGACTATTTTATGCTTCTTCTTCTTCAAGAAGGTGCCTGGACTACGTCCCAAGGTATCAGTCTCTATCAGTAGCCCTCGAGATCCTCAGATGGGTAAGTGGGCTGATCTAATGAAACGCCTTGGAGGCGGGGACGTGTCGAGGACTACATTTGATGATGCGTTCTTCGCCTGGTGGGAACAACAAATCATTGTTGTGGATGACTATCCCTATGCTGGCATGGATTTCCTGGGAGATCCAGACTTGTTGTTGCCACCAAACACAGCATGGGGAGAGATAGGTAACAATTATGTAAGTTTTTATTAATTTTTAAGATTTTCTATGTTTTTTTGAATATGAAAATGAACTTACAAATATTTTTGATGGGATTAAAATACTGACATAAAGATCATGTTCCAGATGTACGCCCAGTAAGACCTGATGGATTCCCGCATCACAGGCGTCATGGAAGAGGTTCCGAAGAGGTGGCTGCTGAGACAGAGAGGGTCTTATATGCAATCCAAAGAAACTTGGTGAGATTGACTCACCAGGTAATGATGGTGGCCATAGAAGACCTACCTGAGGAGATGCAGCGCCGCGTGGTAGGAGTACCATGCGATTGGGTTCGCATACTTCAGCGTGTGGCCAATGCAGTAGTCACCTTCTTAGCCACTCATCCTGAGCCAGGTCGATAGATAGACTGGACATGATTATGGGAATTTAGTCCCTATTTTGTACATTATTTTTGAACACTTTATGTACACACGGGAAATTTTATGATATATGTATATATATATATATATTTATTATATTATATATATATATATATAATATATATATAATATTATATATATATAGATACAGTTCCAAATTTTTTATGTTTGTTTTTATCTTGATGAATGATTGATATGCCAAACTAATGCTTGATTAGCGATAGAATCTACTAATGAATTTTCAGATCGTGGAATGTGCAAATAAGTAATAAAGCAAATGATCGTTGCAACACCCTCACTCTAAAAAATTGGCGATATAAATAAGTATCCAGAACTTGATAAATGTTATTTAATTGTGACACTACCAGCTGTGAGCCAAGATACACTACCAACGAATCAGTTCCATAAGAAATATCTTTGGATAGTAGATTAATAACAATAGTATATTCGGCAATATTATTTGATGCAGGGCTAATACATACTCACCTTGACACCATCAACTGACTAGATGGATAATAAATCACCCAAGCTGTGGAAGCGAGATTCTGAGTGTGCTGACTAGCACCATCGATGAATCCGAAATAGACCAAGTCATCCATCAACACCTGCCAAAGCAGATCAAAAAAGTGTTGATATCACAAAAATTCCCGATAAAAAATGTACAAAAATACAAAATATACAAAGAAGCCATTGCTCGGCCATAACCTAAGCAAATTACTTCTTGAGGTAGAACCCATTTCGGGGCTCTCCCAACTTTTTCCCTTCAAAACTGACTAATTCATAAGCGTCTTTTCCTAAGACTCATTTCACTATAAAGGGACAATACCACATAGACTTGAATTTGCCTGCCCCCAAGGTGTCTTTATCTTGGTCATAGACCAAGACAAGGTCACCTTTAGAAAAGACTCGAGGACGGACAACTTTATCATACTGAGTTTTAAGCCTTTTCTTATTAGCCTCGTTAATTATGGCATCATCTCAACGTTGCTCATCGAGATGTTCCAAATGAATGAGGCGCTCCTGGAAACTAGAGGTCTCTGGAAGAAGTTCAATAGCTAGCTTAAGGGATTGAATTTTGCATTCAAGAGGAAAAATAGATTCCAACCCATAAACTAACTAAAAAGGTGTAAAACCAGTGCCAGTCTTTACCGAGGTTAAGTATGCCCAAAGAGCTGGATACGACATGATGTGCCAATTGGAGCTATTTTTTCCAATTGTCCTTTGCAAGATCGTCTTGAGGGACTTATTCACGACTTTGACTTTCACATTGGCCTGAGGATAATACAGAGACAAATGCTCCTGCCGGAAGCCCAACTTAAGAGCCAATTTGGTCATCAATTGTTTTTGGAAATGACTACCATGATCAGTGACAATCTCTCTCGGGATACCAAAACGTGAAATAATTTGATTGAAGAGGAACAATGCTACTATCTCACTATCATTTTTATAAGTAAGCATGGCGTCACCCACTTCGTAAAGTAGTCTATGGCCACTATAATGTACTTGTTATGCATCGTTGAAGGTGGATTACAAGTGGTAAAGTCAGTGCCCCACTTTGTAAAAGGACCGACAGTGATAACAGGGAAAAGAGGAGCTGGATGCGCGCGCATCTTTCGAGTATAGACTTGACAAGGGTGGAAATGTTTGACCGCTTTAATACAATATTTGAAAATTGAAGGCCAAAGGTATCCGGCATGCAAGATTTTCTGGGTTGTTGTAAGCCCAGATAGATGACCACCACAAGCTTCACTGTGGCAATCATTGAGCACAGAATCTGCCTCCTCTAAAGTTAAACAACACCTAAGGATTGAATCAACCCCTCGGCAATACGATGTATCACCAATGATGACAAAGCTTTAAGCAAGGTGACGTAATTTTCGATGTTCATCCTTGGAGGAAGTAGGAGGGAACTTCGAAGTCTGGAGATAGATGATGACATCTCCATACCAGGGATCTTGTGAAGATATTAGGAATAAATGTTCGTCTAGGAAACTTTCCTCATAAACAATATCTTTTTCACAAGGCAGCTCAAAATTTAATTCCCAAAAACCAATGGCTTCTTAACTATTGCCTCAACCTTGAAGGGATCAACTCGAATCCCTTCATTTGATACAATGAACCCTAACAACTGACTAGATGTAACCATGAAAATGCACTTATTTGGATTCAACCGGATCTTGTAAAATCAACATCTCTAAAAAACTAACCAAAGGTGACCGGGATGATCGATTCTCTTTTGAGAACGAGCAACTAAATCATCCAAGTATGCTTTGATAACATTCTTGATGTCGTGGAAAGTGTAAGACATGGCCCGTTGAAACGTAGCTCTAGCATTTTTAAGACCAAAAGACACATTTTTGTATGCAAAGGTACCCCAGAGACAAATGAAAATTGTCTTATGCTACTCTTCTAGATAGATAGATATTTGATTATAACCAGAGAATCCATCCATGAACGAGAAAATCTCATTACCCACACATTCATCAACTATCTGATCAATAAACGGTGTGGGGTAATTGTCTTTCGGATAAGCTTTGTTCAAATCCCTAAATCCAATGCACATGTGGATCGTTCCTTGTTTTTTATCAACTAGGACTAGATTAGAAACCCAATCCGTTAAAGGAACAGGGTATATGAAACCCGCCTTGAGAAACTTTTCTACTTTAGCTTTAATATCTATTTCTTTCCTAGGATTGATCAGCAGAAGCTTCTGACGAATCGCCTTAGCATTTTCATACATCTTGATCTCACACTGAACGATGGATGGATCAATACAAGGCATTTCTTCATAAGACCAAGCAAATATATCCTGAAACTCTTTAAAGAGGTTGGTGTAAATTTGAATCTCTTCAGGGGAACACTCGGCTCCAATGAAGACATTTTCTATCACATTAGGGTTCCTAGAGATGTTTATGGGTACGGTTTTTGAAATAACTGACATATTACCTTCGGCATGTATGTGTACTGGAGCCAAAGGGTTTGAAACTGTACAAATATCGCTAGTAAGTAGATTGGAGAACCTAGATTCGACTTCCTGCAATGGGGGAAGAAAATATGAAAGATGGTGTAAATCTTCCCATGGTGGTTCTACATCCGTCATTACTTCTAAAATTGCTTCCTCAGATGGTAAAACTGTATCTAAGTAATCCATAGTAGAAGTAGAGTCAAGCATCCAAGCTGGAGCTACATCACCATCTAACTCCTCCTCTGAAAAAGGAGTAGGATGGTCATCTGATGAGTTGATGATAGATTGATATCTAAGCTCTACTGCAGACATAGGGAATGCCATTACACCAACTTTCCCTTCATCTAATGTGGTTCTAGGCGAAGGTAAGGTCCAAGGGTCTGAAAAATAACGAGTTCGAAAGAAATCTTCCCGTGAAGACTCTTTGGAAGACAAAATGGCATTGATTCTAGCTATAGGAGTGGGAAGATCAAATGTACCCATCAATGAAGAGTACATCCCAACTCCTAAATTCTCGATAGGCTGACAAGCTTTATCCACCAATGGAACAGTAGAATCCGAAGTTGCATGAGGGTGAGCTTGAGAATAATCCAATTGATCAATTTTAACAATTCTCCCCTCATGAGGAAAACAAAGGACATGAAACGGAGTTGAAACTATGGCGTCCATTTCGTAGATCTAATTCCTTCCTAAGAGGAGATTGTAATCTAGGTTGGCATCAATGATTTCTACTTCGATATTAACGATGTTTCCTCCAACACATATAGGAAAGGCCGAGATAATCCCATGTGGCCTATGAGAATGTTTGTCAAATGCTGTCAAGAGAGTGGATGAAGGAATAGCTGAAGGCAGTCCAATGGCCTTCCAACATGACATAGACATTACACATGTGTAAGCTCCCTCATCTATAACTATTCGAAAAATATTAGTTTTTCAATAAGTAGGCTTTATTTGAAAAGCCATATGATGAGGAAGTCTCTTTTTGACATTGAGCATATAAAATGTGAGCACTAAAGAATTGTTTGGATCAATTGCCCCAATCGCTAAAAGCAAAGCACTTCGTTGAGCAGGACACAACTGGAGTACCTCTAAAGTAGACATAGCACAAGGAATTTGAGCCAGATCTTCTACAATGGAGTAGTTCTGGGCTGCCCTAGCATTATTGTTAATAGTCGCGCGCTTGGCGAAACCTTTTGGTATCCGAGGTATAGACTCGACAAAGGGTCGCTCAATATGAAGTGGATCCATAGTTCTGGGAATATATTTATCCTTAGATGTTTTTGCTTCACCATAATCACATGACGGTGTAGCCACATTGACATTAGAACTCATCATGAAAACATTTGAGGAATTGTCCCCTTCCTGGTTGCCCCTTGTGGAGGTACTAGGGTTTGAGTTCACGCCAGCAAGTAATTGCTGCCCTTGGGGGAAAGGGTTAGTTAAGATAGCTTGGGAGCTAGAAGACCCTTGCTGCACTAACAAGCGCTAAGCATCTTGAATTTTTGGGTAGAGATGAGTCAAATGATCTCCACTGCACAACTTGCATGGAAATTTAACCTTTTTCTTAAACTGTTTTCTACCCTCACCAGCACCATTGTCGGGCTTGTTCGCATTACCCTTCCCATCTTGATTATTCTTTTTACCTCATCCCTTCTTCTTCCCATCAGATTGCTGATTTCCTTTGGGGTTAGAGGCCTGAATGTAGTTTATTGAAGAAGGTTGGGAAGGCAAAGGAGTAGACGATGCAGCCTGATTAGAAGAAGCAGTTTGTAGAGACAACTGCTGCAATTGGTTCAAAAGGTTCACCAAATTTGCATCAATTGATCCAACTATACCATCAACATGAGTGTAGGTTTTAACCCTGTACAAAAATTACTTGCATATGAATTCTAAATCACAGAAAAATAAACAATGCGAGAGCATAACACATAAAAACACATATGCACAGAGATTTT